>JTDE01000824.1:100676-158743 GCA_014338405.1 Paragonimus skrjabini miyazakii
AACGGTTCTTCCTCGATGAAGTAATCCAATTACCCAAACTGGCTACCAAAAGAACTGCGACAATTTACCTATCTTCCTGATTGAACTTAATGGTTCAATTTCATCTTTATTCCTGGTGGTATGTGCCATTAAATCAATGAACGGCTTATGGCTGCAGACAACTAACCGCCGGCGGTAGGAACGCAGACAATTTAAGCAACATGAATGAAATTGTCTCGACTCCGGCACGATAGATGAGTAAAGTATTTGATGCATTTACGGATGACCGGAAACACGAATATAACACCCAATTCCCGACGCTCACTGTTACCACATTAAGTGACGTCTCGGAGTAAAGGAAAACTGTTAGAATAGACAGGGTGAGATGCTGTTGAACGTCGACAGCATATGTAATTCAGTGCCCAGCCAGAGACGATATTCAATCCATCTAACTAGTCTGAAACATCAATATGTTCAAGAATTGTGGACAATAATTCATTTGGTACATACAGTTTCAGAATGGAAACGGTTCCACGAGTGTTTGGGGCTACCATAATTATATTCTTGTTCAAACCATACAGGAAGTAACCGGACGCTACTAATGTTACTCGCACAAGTTTGTGACTGAGTAGTCTGGTATGATTAGCTAGTCACGTTTATTGTAAGATGGTCAGATTTAGGGCTAATTTGCCAACCTGACAGATACAGGTGCTGGAGAGTGTACACATACTACACTCTAACGCCTCCCTTCGAAGTAGACCAGCCAAGAAACATATCTGAATCCGGAAGCCGTGGTAACGTGTGTGTTGTATACACTTTGGAATACATGATATCTTCTTGGATTAGAAAAGTGATGAACTACATTGAAAGGTCTCTGTTGGGTCGACCTACTGTTAAGATTTTTGTGACCAGTATGACTGAAGAAAGTAAGATTGTTAAACATGTTACAATAAAACAGACACGTTGTATATCATTCGTTGAATAAAGGAGAAGTGTCTGTAAAATAACCAGACGCTCTGCCTATTCGGACTTAATTAATAATATTCGATCCCAATAAAAGAGGGGCAAATTTGGATATATCTCATAATGTCGGTGACATCCATATTGAACAAACAAGGCTGATTACAATTTCTTAACAGTCGGTGGACGGACTTCATGCTTACACGGCATTATGCTTCCTCGCTACTTCAGATCTAATCACGCAACAGAGGTTTCAGTGCACGAATTATACCATCGACTATTGTGAGTTTTGTTCTCACGAGTCACATAATTTAGTTTAGGTTTCCATTCGGTCAGCCAGCCTAGTTGACTGGGGAACGAAGATCCCTACTCACAGTCTCTCTGCAAATATTTTTTTGCATTCTTTGTTCATGCGCAGTATCTCATTTATAGATTCATGTACACGATCCGTCTTGCATTGTGATCCACACACAGGATCGATAGGGAAACAGCTCTTCACAACCCAGTTTATGTAATGTGTACATGTGTATTCACGTTCGGACATAGTGGCATTTGAACTGTTTGTTGACATCCGGTTGTCATTTCGGCGTTCCACTTGAACTAGCCTGTTTTTTGTATAATATGGCCACCATTTGCCGGATGAATTGGACCAAATATTTCCCTTCGATTACAACTACCAACAGCTCCATCAACCGATTAGTAACACATCAATAACTAACATTTATTTTGCAAGGTGCAAAGTTTCTGCATTCAAGAGTGACTTCTGTGGTTAATATCTATGTCTAAAAATAGCTTACTGATAAATTCGCGTAGATGTTTCGAAGAGAGTACACAAAAAATTAACAGGTAACCACTATTGTTTTGAACGAGGATACATAACAACTTATGAGTACTACTTATCAGTAGTCTAATTTTTTGAGAATACGAAACACAAGTTATACGCCTTTGTTTGGTGCGTTATCGCAAGCAAACGAGCAGTTTCTTGTTTGTTGCCACTCATCAGCCATTGCTACCTAGTGCAGTTTGATTACGAATCCTACAATAGGAACGGCAGATGTCGAAGTTCGCAGTTAATAACTCATTCGCCCGCTCCATTTACCGTTCACCTTGAACTCAATAAAGCCTGTGGATTAGTGTAAATGCTAGAATCACGTATTGAAACTGTGTCTGCTTCAAGATCCCGGATAACAGTATAGGCTAATGTTTATTCCGAAACATTCACTTACGCGAGTAGTTCAAGTCTCATCCGACAGGATAGAGGACGTTTCAACTGATTCGACATCAGGCGTTCCACTTTCATAATTTCCTAGAGAAAACGTTGTGCACTTAACAACGCTTGTCAATTGTTCTTCTTCTTCTGCTTGCTTCCTCGTTCGTAGGCATAGAACGGCCAATATTACTGCCCAGAAAACAGACATCATTCCGAAAAGACCACACGCCAGTTGGATTGCGAAGGCGGTGTTTGTACGCGCATCCAATATTTGCGTTTTAAAAGCATCCATTGTCGCTTTATCCGCAATGTTTTCCTGTTTGCGTAAAGAAGCAACACAACAAACAGTATTAACCAGCATCGTACTAATCAACCGAATACTTACTAGATGAAGCACTTGATAAATCATATTAAACTTAGGTATACTGCACGGTCGTCATGACTATTACCAGCTTTTACTATTCTTCCAAACTTAAGGAGTTCTAGTCCGCTTTCCTACCAGCGTTTTGAACGAAAACCATTGACTATACCGTTTCTTTTTTACTTCTCTTTCAAGACAATAAGTGTGTTATATTATTTTAAATGTGAACTAAACTTTTGCAGTCGTGTAGCGAATTCCAATGAGTCCGTCGTTTGATGAAGGTGAGGGAGTATTTTATAAAATGTCGTCAACGTGAATGCGTTGTCCCAAAAATCTCATGTCCCACAGTTTATCACTAGACGTAAATACTATTGGGTGAAGGTGGAAAAATGATTACAAATGAGTGAAAATGCTAACAGTGACAACAGTTTCTAGCCCTTTGTTGTAAGTCTAAGAAATCCTCATTCCGGGGCGATTAATTGCTCGTGTTGACAAGAAACACATTACTTGGAGACAATAAACGAAAGCCTGGATAGTTCTTGCAAGCCACAAAATTTTGTTACATAATTTCAGTAGCCGGTTTCAGCAATATCCAGTGAAGCAGCTAGCATCACGCAGATCCATGACCAACGTTTGCATATCAAAGTGATGATGCAGTAACTTGCTCACTTAACTAATGTCTTGTTATTATTGGTGCTATAGGAGGGTATGTCAGACATTTTCTGGCCTACCATTTTGATGTTTGCTCGTGGATGGCGGTTTCATGACATTGATTATATTCAACCAGATTAAACACAGCTGTCCACCCTCTTGTTAGTGGTCACTTAGAAGATTTCTATCACAGTTGTCAAGTCAGTTTGCAAGTCACTCACAAATGGACGATGGAAAACTGTGTGAGACGCCAAAACTACGGATCTTGTTCAGTCCCACTCGTCTGTAACAGTGAGGGCTTTTCCACAATTTACTGTCGCAGAAATGGATTTTCGGGTGAAAATTATATACCACGAAACTTTTGCCTCTCTTTCCTCAATCAAATCAAAATTATCAATGATTGTGATGTTCAACCTTCAACCAATGTGCGCTTACGCGGTTATTCTAGCGATCGTAGTTGTGGAGTTACCTCACCATTTATCGCTGTCTCTGGCATTTTCCAAAGTGAAACCTCCCTCCCGTTACTGCTGTTTGTGTATGTTGTCTCCATGACAAATCAAATGTTTAATGGATGTGCAGTTCAGTATGAACAGTTCCAACTTATTTCATTTGATCGTCCTAGTGGTCAATCTATCCGAACTGTCAGGTTGAACATCGTCCAATAATGACTTTCTCGATATGTCCATCCAAATGAATGGAATAGCTGGTAGGTACAAATTAGAGTGTAAATTCATTTTGCGTTCTCTCAGCAGTTTCAAACTTGTGACAAGCACAAAGATTAAAGCCGACTTCTGAGCATTGGTTCCCTGTGAAATCAATCAATTATTTATCAGAGAGGGTTACGTGAATCTGTTGGCAATATGGATCGATGTAAATTGTAAATGAGACTCACACCTAAATCCACAGTGAACAAAGATTGATAATTGACTGACTGCGGTGGTTTATTTTGCCGGGTGGTGCGGTTTGTGAGGAGAACGGCAAAAGTAACAGTAAACATAGCTAAATTTTCGCGTTATAAAAATACTTGTAAATAACGTCACTGCTGAAACCGGTATAAACAGATAGTTGACTTACTCGTATATACCATACAATAGGCATGTAATATGGTCCTTTCATGCTTTGATAATCCCTGAAACAAAAGTTTTTAAAACAAGATGAAGTGTTTGGTGATGAAGCGAATGACAACTTGCCAACCAAGAAGTCTCATGGCTTAGGTATGGTACATATGAGCAAAGAGACATAGAAATTCAAATTGGGAACTTTAACAATACTGATCATAAAGAACATGTGAAACCCATACAAAATCGTAAGTAGGAATGTGAAGCAGTTTTGTCCCCAGATGAATTTGAATAAGACTAAAGTTTCCATGTAGCGTACAGATCTGGACAACACTTCCTTCATTAACATTATTTACCTACATGAGATGATAACCGAACGGATAAAGGAATGGTGAAGTCTGCTTAGCTAATAATCACAGCTCGATTCCAGAGACGTTTGTGAGGTCTAAATGTTTACTGTTTTTCTCAGTCGAGTAAGAAACGGGACAAGCAACCAAATAGTGTGGTCGACTGTGAACTGGTAGTACGAAAACATACATGCATATGCTGATCGACCAGCAAGTGATGTGATCAGTCACTTGAGCCAGCCAATTCACACTGAAGTCACCTGAGCATACTAAAGAGAAGAACATATCGAGAAAGTGTAAAACCAACGAATGTTCGATAATGAAGGGGCGAAAAGTTAAAAATAAACGTATAGATATTGATCTATCCGTGTACAGTGGGCCATCGTCATCATAGACAGCAATAATCAGTAGTTTACACTGATGTTCAACTGTCACACAAACATAATTAAAAATGAGAAAACCCTGTATAGGAAGGGAGGAAAAAAAGAATGGACAAGATTTGACCTTGTTAATTAAAATGGCTAAGTCTACATTCAATCATTTAACGTACATGTTCTTACACCTTACAAAACCAGCAATCAAGTTGTAATTGAATGTAAAGTGTCATCAGCAAAACAGGTTCTTTACGGTTTTCACTGCCCCGCGTCACTAAGTGAACTCATTTTACAGAGAGCTTGGCCAAACAACGACAGTATTCACATCACTGAGTCTCCGGTTACTGAATCTGTGAGTTGCGAGGTCCCCAGCCTGGGAAGCGAACCCGTCCAACAGCGACCAACCCTATGGTGAACGACTTCATTCCTCTACGTCAGGTCATCATCTGCCATCTAGAAAGGTGTAGGCGCCTTGATGTTGTATATTTGAATGTAGACGTAGCTCTTTTTTAGTGGTTAGGTCCCCTCCCCTCCCTCTTTTTTCTTCTCTCTTTCTAAACAGGGTTTGTTTCTTCTTCATGGTTATGTGGCAGTTAAGCATCAGTGTGAACCACTGATGTATTTCTGTCTATGATGATGATGACGATCTAACACCTTACGCCAGTCGGTTGCAGACTAGCACCCTAAGCACATGACTCAACCGTTTATGTCTGTACAAATGTAGTAATTAAACTGGAGTGGTGCTAAGTTCATTGACGTCTGCTTCCGATACACACTAACTCCTGGGAGATAACTAAAGCTCACTTGTTTATTGAATGACAAAAATAAAATGAAGGCCTTCGAAAGATTTAGGATGTGACCATAGTCGAATGGATGTTTTGCTACGGCACTCTTATCTGTTCCGTTATTCGTATCTTAGAAACTATTTCTGGATCTGTTCCCAGATTTGGGATATTTGAAATGAGTTTCGTTTGCAGTTTAACTGGTGTGGATTAGTGGTGGTGATGCTTGTTTGAAACCAAAATGAAATGACTGACCGCACTCCGTTCACTGCAATTGCTGGTCGATTAGTGTACGTATGATACTTAAATTATTTGCTCATCCGCTTATCACCAGTCTGTATCCACCCTATTTCATTACATAAATATTCTTTGAGTATACCATAATTCAGATATTTAGATGCCATACATGCCTCTAGAACTGGGCCATAATTGCCAAATACTTTATCGTGTGGTCGAAACCAGCCAGCGCGCACGGGTTGAAATTGAATTGCGTAACAGGGCGTGCCGCTGTGTTGTTGACGCCGTTTTAGTTTTCGTTTGTGTAAGTCGTGTGCATGGCATACTGGGCCTTTGGCTCATACTTGTTTGTGTTGTTTCCTCTTACAGGACTGTTGTTGGGACCTCTACTTAAGAAGAACGCTGTCCACTGATGTCTCCACTTTGCTCCAAAGTTGGTCCGCAAGTGTAAAGGACAGTCATAATAAATACGGCTGGCTTGTGTTTCACACTTCTACCTTGCTTGTATGCGCCCATTCGCTTGTTCATTCGGTTGTTATCTCCACTAGGTGGCTGGCAAGGAGAACGGAAATATTGCTCGCATCTACTTATTCGGTAAAAATTGGTCTTAGTAAAAATCTTAGGTGTTTATCCGTAGATGCAGAATTACCTCCATGGATACCTGAACTTAGAACCAACAAATGAACTAGGTAGAAACCAGTCCATCGACCAACGCAAAGAAACATTCTGCTAACAAGATGTCAGTTATGCGACAATGACAGTTCAACCTTGCTTATTAGATGTCTTGACTTACAATCCCCGTATACATGAATAGGCACCCGTCTGATGGCTAACCGGCTTCACACGATCCAACAATTTTCTGTGCTCTTTGAGTCTTCTCAAAATATTATCATGTGTGGCTTTACTCCTAATGACAAAATCAACAACCTGGTGGTGCATAATAAGCCATTTAACGGTGCACATTCAGCAAATGTGCTAATGACAGGAATCAGAATCATCCAATTTGAAGAACGTGTATCTACAGACCAGACATAACACAGATCTTAGAACGTTTTCTTGTGTACGCACTATCTATTGATGCTGAGTTGCACACTTTGGGTTTATGTTGGCAACATTTCAATTGTACTAAACAGAGTTTGGTAGTAAAGCAAAAGCAGTAATTTGCTTGACCTCTTTCACATTTGTCATATGTATGCTTCATAAAGATACCGGGTGGAAGCAATTAGCGTTTTGCTTGAAGTTTGTGTGCGTGTGAAGAAGATGAAGGGTGATAAGTAACATAAACGAGCAGGACGAAGATTTTGAATGACGAGAAGACCTTTAGTAGGCCAACGATTTATTCGAAAAGCAGCTGTTTACCTCGAAATATAACTCAACACCAGAGACATTGTCGTTATCGGTGAAACAGTTAGCTCTATTAATGGATTTGTAACGTCCAATGGAAACCGAGTAGTCGGGACGAATAACATTCGTGTACACGGCTGACTGGCCCGCAACTCTAGCAAAACTATACAGGTGTGAAAGTGGGACAAGTAATGTGTAACGGTATGCATGAAAGTATTTGTGCTAGTTTAAATGAAGGCCAAACGACGTGTGACCCTTATCTGTTACATGTGCTTCGCATAAGTGTTTTGGTTACAGCCATTTGAGTACGATCACACATTTTATAACCCATAGTGTGCAAAAATACAACAGTCTCCTGATCAATTTTCTGAAACAGAATTAGGTTCGTTTGCAATGTCCAGGGATCGTGTCGGTCATGTAGACAACGCTTAGGACGTCCAAAATATTAAGGCAACTATTAGTAACTATAGCAGATAACTATACGATACTGAACGCTGTTAATTAAAATATGCCGGGGACCGATTGAGTATCTGCAATTTCAAAACAACTTGTGTACAATCGGCAATTTGATCTAAAGAAGCTCTTATTTTAGAAGTGAAATATCACAGCTAAAACTACTTATCGACTGTTCACAATTTGTTCTGAAATTACACGATAAAAGCTTCTCAACCGAGAGAAAATCACGTTTATCAGTGAGCCGACTTTGGAGTAGTATAAGGGCTCTGATAAGCATTGAACGAAGTCGACTGGAGGTCAGCGAATTTCATGAGATGATCTTAGCTGATAAACCTCAATCTTAACAACATGAACTGCGGTTACCGAACCAGTTGGAGTGCCCATATCTTGAAATGGTCGGTCAACTTGAGTAATACTCAAAAGCTAATGCTCATGAGCATTCGGTTGTGACTGTTCGGTCCTTCATATATTGGGGACAGTGGGAAAGTAAATAGCACAGATGCCTTATGCGAACGTAGGATGGTGTACAAATTTTGATCGTGACATGCGTATGCTCTACTGACGAACAACAAGGAAACTTTATTCTAGTGTTTTGTTTCGACAGACGTTGCCTTGAATGTAGGGATGAGAAAAGTTGAAAACGCATACGGATGAAGTTCAGTCTATGTACGTGGAACCCTTAACTGTCCAACGGTGATTATTTACAAAGCGATGGGTTTACGCACATCCGAAGTAAGTGTACTGTAGATCAGCTGAACTCGAGAAGAAAGGTGTCTGATTGAACTGAGTAATAACGAAACCGAAACTCTAGTCTGCTGCATACTTTCCGAATGGATAGGACGGCGAACGTCGGTTCGTACGTGCACACGTGATAGGTTTTTGTCACGTTCAAAAGCGCATCTTTATATTCATGGTAACTTATGCAGTTAACTGACTGCTGATAGGTGAATGTCAGCAGAATAAAGCTGAATGTGTTAGAGCGTGACAAGCTGGCTACAGAATCAAACGTTTTATTTCAGCCCGCGATTGGCACGTTTGCCGTCTTTGTTTTTACTCTATAGGCAGAAAAAATTTCAGCGTTTCTCTTCATTGTTAAGCGGAAAATGACACTATCATAATTCCGATATAAGCTGGCAAGTTTATTCCATTAAAACAACTTCGTGAAGATTACAGTGAGAGGCTGAAGAGCAGTGCTCCTCAACCTCTCAGTGACTGCCTATAAAAAAGTGATTACACTACTTTGTGATGTGGGTGCGTGTTTGTCCACAGATCCAGGATCTGCTAGTTTCAGAGCGTTTCTATAATAAACAAAGAGCATGAATAATGTGTTTTGCTAATTCCATATTGATTCAGTCTAGTTACAAAAGATACGACTACAACGAACACTGTGTGTGAGTGAGGAATCATTGGTTCACTTCCAGACCTAAGCTAATTACCAGTCTAAAGTACGGTTAGCCGGCCACGGCCACTTACTGCTTGTCTACTTCTTCACTGCCTGCCTTAATACAACAGACTAGACGCCAGTGCAAGCAGATTGAATAACAAGAAGGCCAGCGTCACAGAATCCATCAATATTGCAGTCATATCGTATCACACATAACATTCCAATCAATCAAATGAAGGCGGTAAGAGAGCGTGTTTCAACAACGGCCGAGTTTTACATACAGACTACATCTGCTTTTACTCTCCTGTCCTCTTCGAGGGCTTTCTACAAAGCATACTGAAGGAAAGATGAAGGAAAGTGACAACAAGATTTGGTTCAATTTAATTGCGTCTTCTCATTAGATGATATAAGAAACCGGAATGAAGGCTCTGGCCCCGGCTCAGTGAATTTCAAACATGATGCGTGACCCAGTGCCTTGTTCACAAGAAACAATTCGTTCTTGCCTTGCAACTTCCGTGGTCTCAATGTTCATTCACTTCCCACCCCCACACTTGAACATGTGATCCCGATCACTGGGTGTAGGTCTATCCTGTGTCCAGAACAGTGGGTGGTTACGATTTCGATAGGTGTTCTTTTGGTGGCTCAGTGGATTAAGGCTTTTACCAAATTGAATTCACATAAATCTTCAAATTGTTCAGTGATATTTAGACTACTCCTGGGAGGTAAAGGATATTCTGTATATAGAAATTAAACATTACTGAATTCTGGTCATAGCCTCCACATTTCACTAAGAATTTAGTCGTGCATATTTGGAAATCAGTGACAATGGGTAACACAGCTGCCTTATGAAAGCGTGGCTATTCCCTGTCATGGCAAGGATATGAACTACTGAGGAGCTCTAACGAGAGCGAAACTCAAATCCAGTGCTTCTTTTGTAAAAGGATCGACTGGGAGTTTTCGGGGAATATGACGGTTGCAATCCATATTGTATGATGTTTAAGTTATATGTAAATATTTATTGCGGTTGAACACGCTTCGTTTTGTTTCTGAACAGGATGTACAAATAGAACACATTTTAAACTCACTTGTTTTTATTTGCCATAAGTATATTCAGTTGAATTCGCTCAAGCCCTTCGAGAGTCAAACCCGTAAGCTAAATTGAGAAAAGAGAAATAGTTAATATACAGTACGAACTAAAATAAATCCGTAACTAAAGGGGTCTTTTTATGGACTCAGTAATATTGGACTACCTTGATGTCCATAAGATAATTCTACGCTCAATTTGATGATGGGACTGAGTAATTTTCAAAAATGAAGTTGTTTTGCTAAACTAAACATCACTGCTAAGAAACTTGAATGTGGTACGTGAAATTTATCCGTTATTACAGAGTTTCGCGTGTAAAAAGTGCAATTATCAACCAGGTATAAAACAACAACAAGAACCAAATCTATCAACGACTGATGCACCTCACTGACTGTATGTCAAATACATGCCGGAATGTCCGCACTTGATTCTCAGGAACTTGTCTAATCAGTGATGGTTTTAGTAAGTGCCAGTAGAAATAATTACAAATTTTCACCTGTAAATTATTTTCTTGAATGGGCTTACGGAGGTGTCAAGTCACAGATCATAAGTGAGCGGAAAATCGGAATGCATGTTCGAGTTTTAGACTCCTGGCCTAATTGTTGTGCTCAGTTACCGATTATGCGTGTTTAAAAAATATGATATGCACAAGTGAGTCAACAGAAGCCAAGAATCGACCAGAAAATGTGAGTAACAGTGCACGTGGAGAAGAGTGGAATGTATACGTTGAAATAATTAGAAGCATTGTACAAGAGAGGGTAGAATGCAGAATCGTCGTAAAGGCCCAAACAACTATGGGTGATCCACTCGTATGAGGTAATCACGGCTGTTAATGTGAAACGATGTAACGTTTCACACAATCATTTCACACAGTTAAGAAAGGCCAATACTACCCGTCCAGTTGACTCTACCAGGATGTTCCGTAATGTCCACAGAGTTCTTACCAACCGCCCTAAACTACTCGTTTAATGGGTGACACTCCCAATTGTGTCGGATACTGTTCGAGTACTGAAACGGGCTCCTTGTTCATATTATATTTATGTGGTTGTTTCATTCAAAATTGTCAAGAATCAACAGTTTTCCCATTTTCACTTCTACCCGTGGGACTTAATTTCATATAGAACGACAAAACCTTCAGCACCAAAATTAATTACCCAGAATTTTATTAACCAGACTGCAGTTGAACGAAACAAATTCGGAAGAGTGGTAAATGCAAGTATTTCATATTGACTCGTCACATAGGGATGGATAGTCAATCGATGGGTTTGGAAAGGTCACTATTTCCAGGGTATAATCAAGCTCACGAACATTTATTGCTGTACATACAAAGCCGGCTTCCGTTGATTGATTGTGACCTTCTCAGCCAAATGCGAAAATATTTCATTGGAATGACGTACTGAGATTCTTAATATACAGACGGAACAGATAACGTTACTGGTGGTCAGGACGGGTCTAGCTGCTGCAGCCATTGGTTGGTTGAATGTTTCAAGGACGTTTCCACCCTTCAGTAATAAAGACTTCTGCGCCTATTTTCCAGATATTCCTTCAGTCTGAAGAATATTCACTCAGCCTATGTGAATTTCTTTGCAGTTGTGTACAAATATAACAGAAAGCAGTTTTTGTTTTAAATACATTTTTGTTTCACCCAGCTAGATAAGATGGGGATAAAGTGTATGGCACAACATTTCAACACTGATTAGACTGTAGTTCGGTAAGAGTTTTTAAAGATAGTTAATTACATCAACACACCAAGTACTAATCGAGAATCTTAAAGGCACCACAAAACAAACTTAGGCGGCATACTGTTCATGAGCTCGAATTCAAACTCTCAGCTATATTTGCCATTCGGTAGACAATTATTCCAGTGTGGTCCGTTTAATAGAGGTTTCCTGAAAGACGCAACGTTACTGACCTCTCTTACCTATCCGTTCTAGTTTGTTTTAAACACTCCGTAATTCGTTTGAGATAACCTTTTGTTTGGAAATAAGATGTATCTGTCTACAGTCATTACGTGAACAAGCATTCCACAAACAGCAACGTTTCTGACATGACTAACTAGACACACTATACTGAACTAACAGTTTCAGGTTACAAAAACACATTTTTGTAGGCTTTATTGTGGGCCATATGAGTATTGCCTGCGATGGGTTTGATAAGGTCATCAAGTGAACGTTAACCGATCGTAGCATGATCAGTTTAAACTGTGTACACATGTAAAGCTTTTCGAACTACAATGCGTGTAACCAAATTCAGTACAAATCGACCATCCGTAACATAGCATTCGTGCGCTATGTTATCGTCTGACGGAGTGACTTGTGACACCCGGTATTCAAACTGACATTCGTCATTACAGACATAATGTAAAGCATTTCCTTTCAGAGTTCATTGATCTCTGCTCCCCCCATACAAATGTATACGTATGTATGTATGTATGTATGCATGTATGTATGTATGTATGTATAGTATGAACACGGATATATTAAAGCCAATGTTCCTGAGGAGCAATGCGGATTTCGGACGAATCGGAGTACGATCGACCTGGTGTTCGCTGCTCGACAGCTTCAATAGAAGTGCCAGGAACGTAACCAGTCCCTGTATGCCCTCTTCGTTGACTTCACCAAGGCGTTCGATTATGTGAGCCGCGAGGCGCTATAGACGGTGCTTGGTAAGTTTGGATGTCTAGGTAAGTTCGTCAATTTGATTAGTTTGTTGCATGATGGCAAAGGTGCAGTCGTGTGGATCTACCTCTGATAATTTTGACATTGTCACCGGCGTGAAGCAAGGTTGTGTCCTGGCTCCATCCCTATTTAGCTTATATTTGACTGCCATGCTAACAGTTGCTTTTCAGGATTCTGGGGAGTACGGCGTTAAAATAGAGTACCAAATGGATGGGCGCTTACTGAATATTCGACGCTTCGCACCCCAACACGGTTACATACTTCAATGATGCGCATGTTTCTGTTCACAGATGACAGCGCGCTATTTGCACATAGCGAGGACGAACTACAGCGACTGGCCACGGCTTTCGCGACTGCGACATCCAAATTTGAACTGGATATCAACACAGGTAAGACATTTTCTTTCTTTCAGCCCTCCCCGGGCGTGCACCTTCACCTCAAATCCGTGTTAATGGAGATGTTGTCAACAGCTGCACAGATTTCTGCTACTTGGGCAGCAATCTGTCCACCGATCTGTCCGTGGACCCCGAGTTGAGAGCCCGTGTGGCAAAGGCCAGTACTGCTTTCGGACGTCTTGAAAGACGTGTTTGGAAGAATCACAGCTTGAAGCCGAGCACTAAGCTCTTCGTCTGCCGCTTAATGGTGCTGTCTATACTGCTGTAGGCAGTGAAACGTGGAAATTGTATCAGCGGAACGTGCGCTATCTGAGTCACTTCCATTTGCAATGTCTAAGACGCATCTTGGGTATTCGGTGGTCGGACATGGTTCCGAACACTGAGGTACTGCGGCGAGCAGACATGAACGGGATGGAAGCCTTGCTGATGTTGAATCAGCTTCGTTGGCTGGGTCACGTCCGTTGGATGGGCGATGACTGTATCCCGAAACAGGTGCTGTATGGACAACTGAGATCAGGTAAGCGAAATCCTGGTGGTCAGAAGCTGAGATACCAGGATGCTGTGCAGGTAAGTCTTTCACGTTGTAAAATTGATTTTAGATGTTGGGATGACTTAGCGTTGAACCGGACTGCCTGGATGAATACAATTCGAACGGGCGTCCGCGAGTTCAACCAGCAGTTATTGCGCGGCCGAAAACGAAAGCTCGCGGTACGCAAGGGAACCATCGGTGCCATAGGTCGTGGTGACATGACTATATGGCGATGTGTGTGGCCGCGAATGCGCTGGCCGTTTGGGATTAGTTGGTCACCAACGTACTCATAGTGCACCGTCGGCGAAGAGACAACGAATACGTTAAGTTTAGGTAGATCATATCAGCATATCCATTCTATTTTTGATAATGATTGCGTCGACCAAGCCCATGGTCGTTTGGCAACCAATCCGCTCCTCTTTTCAGATATCGGGAGTGTCTGTGATCTTCTACCTACTCTTTTCTTGAGCTTTGTTGGTGTATTGAATGATGAGTCGTCTGTCTGATCTTTCCGTAGTTCAACTTTGAGTTTTGTTTTTCAACTTTATCCTCTCCGAAATGCACTAACATGCACTCGTATACTGAAACGCTTCTTGTATTACATTTCACACACCTTTCTTCCTAGTATAGATTTTGTCATTGTAATCTCTTTCACTGTTTATTTTTCGAGAGATAAAGGTTTCCTTTCCATGCTAGCTATTCAATTGGCTAACCAACATTGACCGGTTGGACACAAAGACCTCATTCACACACCTACTGGTCTTATTCCTTCGGGTTTACACTGAATACGTGGTGTGTGTGAGTTGAACCGCAAGTGGTGCAGCGCAAGCCAATTGAGATGATGGTTTAAAGCGCAGACGTCCTTTGGCTTTGGTCACGGTGACAGGCTAATCCGTTTCGGATGCCGCCAACCATAGTTCAAACTTAGTGGGTTTCAGACGCACAGAAAACGGGAGGTTTAAAACTCCTATACATTTCTTAAACTTCTGTCTCGACTAAAAATCATCTGTTTCAACATTTGAAAAAAATGCAAAAAAGTTCACCCAGAAGTTTTGTAAACTGAGGCAAGCATACTTGACGATGTGTTTGATGCGACATCAATTGACATTCTGGAGAGATTGAGGAAACGATTGCTGAAAGTTTTGCACTGAACAGTTCCAACATCATACGCTGTCTTTAGTCAGTTGACTGTACAACAGAACTTCCACTAACATGAAGAAAGAGGTCGTACCAAGTTGGCCAAGTCATATCAAGTTGGGAAATTACCTCATACACCTCAGAGATAAATAATCTGAAGCCTGCATGATTCACAGGATTATTGATTTAACTTCACCGTCAACGTTTGTGTAAACTCGTCGGAAATGATAACAAGCCGTGCAACAGGATAGTGGAGGGACCTTATGCACTGGTTGGAGCATGTACAAACATTTGAAGCAGAAAATACCTAAGGATGATAATTATGCATTTAGAAACACTGACCTAAAGATCACGCTCGGAAATGGATAACACTTTGGAGGGAATCAACACCCAAAATTTCTGATTTTGTAGGTCGTATAAATTGCTGATTTTGAGAACGATACCATAGAACAATAGATTGCATTCTCGATGAAAGCTACCTGAACAAACTGACCCATGAACGAACAGGCTCACCTGAACATATGGGGCTTTTCTTCAAATGCTTGGCGCTCGAATTTAGCAAACTACTAACCTTTACATGTTACTTTGAAAATGGAACGAACTGAAAAAGAATGACGACTAACGCATACAACGGCATGACATACCGGTTCCACGTGGATATAGCTTCCGTGTTCTTTCTCATTCGGTTCCGGTATCCCGTCCATGTTCTTGACTATTCTAGCGTCTGCATTTAGAAAACGTGGTAAAGACGCGTACAAATCGAGGTTTCCTCCGTCTTTCTGTAGACATTTTTTAAAACTGACCAGACCTTTTGGAGGGCATGCTTCTTTTGGATTACAGTAGATGCGTTCCTCCCAGTTGGTGGACGGATCTGATGTCCCGGGCAACATACCGGAAAACACGACGAGCTGTAAGGTCGTTACGGATGGAAATTGTAAAGTACTGTTTTATTTGTCCACAGTTGGTAGTTAGAGTTATATCTAGGTAGAACTCTGATAAAGTGCATGAGGTTCGTGAATGAGAAGTTTTGATGTCAGTGACCTTCAGCTTGGTCTTGTATGGTTTTGTGGTAATATTCGGGACGATCCAGTTTTTACATCGTGCGACAAAAATAAAACTTCATATTGGCTGATGTCATCTTGTCAAACCTCTGCAAACCGTTTTAGTGCTCGCAAGGAATTAAAGGTCAGTTACCTCCAAAAAGAAGCACCACTTCAAACTGGTCTATTTGTTTACTATCCTAGGGGTTTTTGATTGGTTTTTAATGTTTGAGGGAAAACTCCTATTCTTGATAGCGCTGACATTATTTTTTTTTGTCTGGCAAAAAAGCTCAAGAATACCGCAATCTTCTTAGTGCCGGTGTGACTGTAAACTTCCCTATGAATTGTAGCCGTCGCTAGATTGGATAAATTTCGGAATACCGACTCTAGATAAACTTAAAAAATATACTGAATTTATTGAAGCAGCTGGAAGCACGGACCTCTCAGGTTTTTGGGGGTAGAAACGATTATTACATGTAAATCATTGGCTCAGCAAGGAAAGACTCTTACTGCAATAGCAGATTGTCTTGATGTGTTCATCGTTATATGGAGACGTTTTGATTCAAGAGGTCGTTTGGACTTTACCATACTCAAATCCACAGAGGCAGCGTGTATGTAGGGAGAGGCAGCAAATTTTATTAGATAGATGCATTGCACGGAAATGTTGTTTCTTGGAAAGAATCATACCACAGTGTAATCTTAGCTAACTTACATCCGCGGTTTTTCAAACATTCGGCCTATCCTTATTAATTGTGCGTGTATCAGGCTGGTTTCGTAGTTTTGTAGAAAAACAATCTGTTTAGCTGAACATATTCGCCACACCGTTTTCGTATTTTTGTACGCTGAATGTGTACGCAGTTTGTCGTTATTTCAAATCAAGGAAAGTTGTGGAAGAAGAACCTGTTCAGAATTCTTTCCGGCTATCGTAGATGTCAATAGTCAGGCATCCCGACCAGTTGATTCAATTATATGTCGACTAGAGTGGGCAAACTTGAGTTTACGCAGCAGTGAAGCTCTCCAGCCAGATATGAATACGTCGTGTTAACTAAGTATTTGAGTTGCTATCTCAATACAGTACGAAAAAGAAGAATTGATACACAGCACCTGTCAGTAAGTGTACACTTGTTTTGGATCAGTTTATCCTGAACGATTCTTGTTTATTTGTAAAAGTGTGTTAAAAGACGAATCGTGTTTGGTGGAATTCAATAAACAGATGGCGTCCATTGAAATGTCTACCAAACTGACGTTAGCTTGCCCTTAAATGCAAGACTGAACCATGTTTACAAATCTGTAATCGAGTTTTGAAAACTGGGTTGAGTTTACCTTTCTGGATCACCAGTTAGATCGATATATTAGCTACATGTGTCAATGATGTTTCACTCACTTCCACGTCACTGCGATGAACACTACTTGTTTTGTTAACCGCATACGCACGAACCGAACGGCATACGGACGAAATAAGCAGTTTCACGCTTGTGCCGACTTCTAACCCAGGTGATAAACGTTCGGCCTCTGAATTGGTGAATAAAAATAAACATAACAATTGACTCTACTTAATCTAGCTTTTGAGTTTGTTTGTGTAAGTGTACTCACTTTACCCATATAATACACATGCAAATATTGAAAACTTTTCGAATAATTTCACAAACTAGATACACAGTGATGCATTTTCAGTGTTGACATTTGTTCTTAGTGAGTCACTATCTAAATGTCGTTTGCTATCAGCACAATGAAATGTTTGTCATGAAAAGGCCGAGAGAACCATGAAGTTTGAGTATCTACTGAGATTCAGTCAAAATGTTTATGGGCTACATCTTACCCCACTTAGATTTGACAGCAGCATTTGTAATTTGATATGATTCCGTTAACAGACACAAAATGTTGTCAGATCTGGCCCGTGCAGTATTGTTTGGTCAATGACATTGCTTCTGAAAGTAAGATCTGTGATGTATGTTCATCGATAATTCTGGCGTTGACTTCATCATAGGTTTGACCAGATTATCGGTTTCTCCGAGTGTTCAACCTGAGTAAGCGATACCCTTATGTTTTTAACAGGAATCATGGAAACGGTTCTGTTAACACCAGGCAGAAATCGAGCACACCAGACATTCTAATTGACTTGAGTCACCGGATTTTTCAAGCAACTGCTGTGTGCAGAATTAAACATTTACTCTCTTTCTCAACAAGGACTGTTCACATTTATTTCATTTAGATCGTCGGATAGGCTTCTCAGTTTTCAGCAGAAATTACATTCGCGAAAAAACTGAATCTGCGTAAAACATAACACCAGTTCAGCAATAATATCCGCATGATGAAGACATCATCGATTTCATCTAACGGAAAAGGTAATGAGTGTACTGTAGGAAATGTTCAACTTGCAAACGGCAATGGAGTTACATACTTTTCTACGTGACTAATCTAGTGTTGGTTCTACTCGCTCATCCATAGACATCATTAGGCCGTTTGCAGTTTGCCAGTACCTCACCCTTACATTAGCACCTCGAAAAAAACTCATATTAAGCTGACTGAATGTAAACAATCTTTAGGCAAACAAGAGGCGAGTATCCAACTCTCTTGTGTGATAGGCATACCTGAATTTTAATATTGAAGTATGCGAGGATACTGAATAAGGAATGTTTACGAGATAACGTAGATAACTTGCTTATGCCTCTATTTATCTAGTACTGTGCACCGTCTATCTACAACAGTGGTTGGCAGCCGGAGTTACCTAGGCGGTGGTCTTAACAAATACTGTATGGATATGTGGCAGTGCTCGTTGCATTTTTGCTAAATTCGTCAGAAGAATCAGAACGAAAAATCTATGAAGTAGCACTAAATAATCAAGGCTCATTAGAGAAATAAACATGTTTCGCTGAACGGTTGATAGTTGGCGTTAATCGTTTCCGTTTTCATTCGTCAATTCATTATTGATTACCACGATCATAATTTGAGCAATTCTGCCACTTAAGTCCGCCACAGGTTCAAACAAGTAGTGTCATGGCCACCCGTTACAAACAATCGTGATGACCTAATTTATCGTTACTCTGACATTCTGACGTTGATGGATATCAGTTGTGTTGGCGTCAG
This sequence comes from Paragonimus skrjabini miyazakii, assembly GCA_014338405.1. Taxonomy (NCBI): domain Eukaryota; kingdom Metazoa; phylum Platyhelminthes; class Trematoda; order Plagiorchiida; family Troglotrematidae; genus Paragonimus; species Paragonimus skrjabini miyazakii. Next base: position 119,770 of record JTDE01000824.1, read on the forward strand.
TTTGTATCTAAACCACGATTGGTTGCATTTCTTCCAATGGGAAAACCGCTCGAAACAAAGTTTTCCAGAACAGTTACAAGTGCTACTGGTTGACTGTATTGAAAAGGCACAGATATCGTCCTGCTTCCCGCAAAACATCGGAACTATTACACAATTTTCACGTTACATCTTGAATGCCTTCTCGTTATCAATGTTTTACTTACCAGCGTCATTTATCAGCTGTATGCAAGCGTGGATTGTTACCTACCAACATATGTGGTATCCGGTTTCTATTCCAAACAGGACTGTTCACTCCTAGCTCACACTCTTCAGCAAACGCATTTTTGTCTAGTACCCATTGATATTTTTAAGTCTCTTGTCTCGAATTGTAATTAATGATAAATAGATCGATAATTTTGGCGTTCTGGTAATGAACACACCAGCATCCCAAGTCAGCCGCCTGTCAGCGCCTAGTTTATTGATAAGAACATGGTAGGCAGCCAAACGCGTACATCGTTTGGCGATCTCGCATTTTTTAATCTTGTTGACTGTGCTGACATGGTTATACGCCAAAAACAACTTTCACATAATGGACGGTTGCCTCCCGGTCGTGTTAGTGCTATTTTTCGTGACTACAGCACCCGTCTGCTAAATTGACACAAGCAACACTTATCCACTAGTATATACTGCTTATGTGGTCTTGAAAGATATAACGTTTTGTATATCATTTTGTACTTTATAATTTTCATCGTTCGCACTTTTTATCTTCAAATTCACATGTACACTGGATGTTTAAACCAAGTGAATTTGATGTATCAGTAATACAATACCAGTACAATACCAGTAATACAAAATTTTTCTCCAAGATCGCGAGGTGTGTGTTCTCTCTGCGTTTCATGTCGCTTGTGTACGCATTTCTGAAAATTTGAAGACTAACGGAATCAATCGTCTATTTTTGCATATATCCGTAGTTATCTGTAGTCAAAATTATCTCCGTTGTGACCTCAGAATTACTTGGGGGCAACACGACGGATCAAACCAATTGAATATCTCATTCTACATCTATCGTTCTAACTCTAAATCAACGCATCCTCATGAACTATTGTGAGTCAGTTCCTTTTAGTTTCATCACATTTCAGCTTCCTGTTCCTTTTCAAGCTTTATATAGGGTTTAGACTACTACACAGGTCTATCGTTTATAAGATCGGTACGTCTAGTACTATAAAATGTAAGCATTAGTATACCGTAATATATCCTGCGTATGCGCTCAAGAATAGATTAATCAAACTCAATAATTCATGCGCTTTTCAATGAGCGTTACATTTGGTTACGCGCATACACCCATCTGGGTGGAATACCAATTTTAGACAAAAATGCTGGATACTTTTTAATTCTGGAAGGGACTCAATATCAGATAGTTGCCAACGATGTAAATGGCTGTGTATCTTACCCTCAGTTTTGTTAATCTCATCAGTTACAACAGTTGCATTGTTCAGCCTTTATCCAACAGATATTCAACGTTAAGCATGGAAACAAATTCGAGTGGCTTATGACAACGTTTTATGCTACTATTGACAGACCAACTATTGTTTGCTAAGAATAATTCGTAACTGGCGTTATTCTGAACCAACTTTTGAAGACAGAATAAAAATGAACTCACGGAAGCCACCAACCATGTCTGCTTCATCTTGTTTGAACAAATTGTGCCTCCTACAGAAATAAAAATTTATGAATTAACAACTTCTTAATCATCATTTTTGAGATTTTACGAAATGATGTTTATACCTCTGCATGTCTATTCACAGGCAAACTAGACAACTCTATTTTGGTCAATTCCTGTGGAAAAATTGACTCGATCATCATTTTCACATTTGAGCCATACCATTGGATACAATAATTTGAACTACCATTGATTCTGACAGTGTTTGTAGTTAGCGGTGTTGATGATCACGTGCTCTACAACCGGATAATTAGCATCTATCCATCTTGTTCAGCGCAACGGTCAGGTGTTTCATAGCAAGTGACCACGTCAGTGCCTTGATGTCTTGCAGTTTCTTCCGAACACCAGCGGCTACACAAATGCATTGCAAAATCTATCATTATTTGATGGATGCGACGCCATAAGTGACGGACGTTGACGAATGTAGTACGTGCCCTTGCTATTTCCATGGACATCTCGTCTGCAACATTAGAGGCTCTAGAAATTACACTACCCTGGTGGATGATGCAATTAACATAATCCAGCGGCATGTCAGCAACAGCCAAGACGGAGTCATTATCAACCGAAACTTGTTACAATACTTTGAACTTTGATGAGGCAGCGTCTATACCATGTTGATGAGCCACATCATTTAACCGAATCGAACTGGTTTGTCTCTTCTCTGTAGATGAGATAACTAATATAATGTCGTCCACATACTAAGTACGAGGCATCCCACTACTTGGTAGAAACCTCATTTAGGGGCTTCCTAGAAATCTTGGGTGTTGCTTTCAGAATATTTTTGACCACGAAGTTGCTGGAAAGGACAGGTCGGACAACGTCCATCCAAACTCCAACCGGAGTGTATAATGTTTGACGGGGCTGAATATAAATGCATAATCTGCACTCAAACCAGGCATACAGCTATTTCAGCAAGTCAAGGTACTTCACTAGGAGTCTCCTGCTTTGGAGACATTTCTAGAGAGCGTGTCGAGCATGCAAGACAAAAGCAGCCTTCAGCCTCAACAAAACCACGAACTTTGGTTGAGAAAAGGCATGCAAATGCCTCAGCGTTTGTTACAGGGTGAATATATAATCGATCCACCCTTGGTCAGACCAGAATCCTTTCTGTCCTTCTGAAGTCAGTGTGCTTCACAAGCCGCTGCATTATGGGGCCCGTGATAAGCTTGTATGTTATGGAAATGGAGGCACTATCACTGTGATTGTCATATGATTTCTCGGCAGGCCTTTACAAATATGAAAGACGCTTTATGATCATCAGTCATGAGGCACTTGTGCAGCCTCCCATACGGAAATGAGGATTATAGTCGGTTCAGATAAAATCTATCACCGCTATTTCTGAAATCTTTTAGAGGAGGAAGTTTGAGACTCAGTACTATGAAATGTTTCGATATTACAAACACCAGAACCACTTCGGTTTCCGATCATCTGCTTGCTGTAAAAGGTATAGTTGATAAACTTCAATAACACAACATGCAACCATTCGTTGTAACGTGACAACATTTTTGTTTGTTTGATTAGTTACTCACGAGAAAGTTACCATTTATCAGTCTGTGCCGAACATCATGAAAAAATGTTAGGTTTTAGCTACATCCATCTTCAGGGTTTCATTATAAATCCATGACTACAATTCATGCAGCCATTCACAGCAACTATACGGTAGGCATTACAGTGAGTTATAAAACAAACATCCCAAATGTTTGATTAGAAATCGTACAAAATTGCATGGAAGCTGCTGAAACCTATTGGCAACTGTTTTTGTCATTGGTGTTGAGAAACTTTGACTGTCAACTGAACATAAAAGTATTTAAGTTTCATTCGCTTGTTACAGCCCATAATCACCTATAGACACATCGACTGAAAAGCCAGTAGGCACCGTAATATACCTTCGAAAATTCTTAAGATAACTATAAAGCAAACCCTTCACTATAACAATGACATATTTCACAGTGCAAACCGTACATTAAGTAGAGTTGTAAACATTCTGGAAGCAAGATTTGACGGGTCAATCTTTGAGAAAGATATTCTGTACAAATGATTCTATAAAATCAATTGGTGTGAACTACAACACTACATCGAGTTACAACGAAGTCCACACAACTATAAAAAACCTTTGTAATAAGCAAGTTGATAGCAACTAGAAGCTATAACTATCTCCTACATAAAAGAAATGGTGTGCAGTGAAGTATCATAATCGAGTGTATCTATTCTAGTCCTAATATTTTTGAGGAAAGATGGATTTCAAGCAGGTATATAAGTAAGGTAAAATATCATTTTAAAACAGAAAAATGTTTGATAATAGACGAAAATGAATTAGGTTAGTCCAGATTTATATTCTTCAGAGATACATGAAGGTAAACAGAATAACTGACAAAATGGTCTTCCAAAGTTTACTAAAATATCCGAACGCAAATTCTCCATTAGTGCTTCAATAATCAAAGACCGGGATACACAATATGTTTCGAGGTATAATGCATTATCCATGATAAGATTTATACACAACTGGATTACAGAAACGGTACTCAAGTGGTAAGCGAATGACCACCCGATTGTTGAGTTCAATTCAGAAACCTGAGTCCCTTCAAATATCACGAATTAAAGCTGGTTCGATTTGCCAGGTGATAAAATCACGGCGATTGCTGGTTGATACTACGTAAGTAGTCATGAAACAAGATTTAACGTTTGCAGTGTACAATTTTTTCCAGGTAACTTGACCAAAATCTCGTTTGCCAGAGGGATTTTGATTTGGTTTAAATGCCAGAATCTGCCAGCAGGGTTGCCATAATTGCACTACTGTGGTTAGCAAAAAGACTGGAACTAAACTCAGCACTACTTATGAGTTCTTGTCCAAATTTTTATAATATATTGATTTTAGTAATGACGATTTCTTATCATTAATCGCAAAGTGAATAGTGACCGAAGTCCTCACCAAATTAGCCAAGGTCTGACGATGTTTCTAATTAGGTTCAAAATAGGATTTTTAAACTGATCACTTATAAAACCGTCGGCACAAACAACAGCTTCCTGTTGCAGTGAGATAAGCTGAATTGTCTAAAAGCTGACATGTTACTAAGAAAACTCTTCAAGACATTGTGTGCACATCCAGAGAGGAAAAGAAAGTTAAGCAGGTTTATTCGTAGCAATGGGCATGTTTACTTCTTCGTCACAACCGAAGACTGTTGAATTTTTTCAAAAATAGCCTTTATAATGCCATGCAAAATAGAGCAACGATAGGTTGTCATTTTTAGAATATTAACAATCAGTCTCATAGGTTCTTTGGGGACAATTACCAATTGAAGTAGGTTGGTTGCAACCATAAACTGAGCAACATCCCCAGTTCATCACAGGTTCTACCTTCGCATTCAATTTTCAACCTATCCGTTTTGTAGAGAAGCGCACAAATATAATGGTCAACGGTTAACGGTGGTATATGTCCTTGCCCAGACCGGAATATGAATTCCGGCTAGCAAGCCAGTGAAGCGACTGTTTCGACTTCTAAGCCTTTCGCGCAAACCTAAGCTTATTCAACTTCGCTTTGGAAATAGTTATAGGGTTCTTAAAAATTTGGATGGAATACACAATCAATCTTCTCTTAGTTTCGGTCGGTAAGCTTATTGTAAACGGTTCGATCAACTTAAAACCGTAGAGTTGGTCCAACTCTAGTCGCTATGTTTTCAATTACTGATGCTTTGTGGGACATTTGATTCGATTTCAAGTCTGAAATACGAGTAGAACATACCAAATCGATAACCTGTAGCACCGGCTAGAAATGGAACAGTCAAATTGTAATGTTTGAAGGAGAACACTGTTATGCAACGTTAGTGGAGCACAGTTTGCCTCTGTAATTGTCGCATTACCTATTATTAGCTTACTGCAAAATACAGTAGTAAAGTTCCATCACAGTAGCCATCACATATATGGGTGCTCTTATTCCGTCAGAGAAATTCTTGGGACCGTTGTTGACGTCGTTGCAAATGCTATGTTGGTAAGATATCTGAGATTCACGTCTTGTTTTTCAGTCTGTTGCCTGAAGTAACAATTTAACCATGAAGAAAACAACACATTGGTTTAGATAACTCTACTTCGTTGACCATTCCACTAAGTGCACCACTTTAGGAAACACCACAAATAAGGTTTTCCTGAGATGGGGTTATGATTTATAGTTGTTTCCACAGTCTCAAAAGTAGTCTTTTATGTACCCAATTATCATCACTGATGCTGAGCTGTCCTCAACATCTGAGTCTGGGTTATATCGACACCTTATGTTACTAGTTGGATACAAAACAAAGTTCCGGGCTAAACCGGTTAAAAGAAAACAAGGTGGAACTTACAGGCATACTGACTATCATTTTGAGTTTCCGTACCCTCAGTCACCGGTCATTCCATACATTTGATAAGGTACCATTTTGGAGTGTTCGACAGTGTTTATATCTACTGCTTTTCATGTTTTCAGAGTTAACCAAGTTGGTCTCCATTCAACTACCAAATATTCAAATAACGTTAAACAATTTTGATAACTTAGACTGCAAAAACCTACCACTTCATTGACTAACCGCACTTAGTAACATGTTTGAATAGATGTTAAACGTATTTTGTGAACAGGCCCGGAAGTTAACTGACAATGAATTTCAAGAATGGTAGAAGCTGCTTGTGCAGCCTTTGGGTTAGTGAGTGGAAAGACTTCTAGTGGACAATAGATGGAGTGCAAGGTGTGGGGAAAATGCTAATATATTCTGTTACTGATTAGCACAAACGTTGGAGAATAGCTCCTGGTGCGTATTATCAAAACATAATTGTCTCCCAGGTGTATCCTCAATTGGGTGTATGCACTCCTTATAACATTTCACGGTGTATGATTTTAGGCGGATTTCAGTCTACTCGTGATATGAACATTGTGTGTAAATGGACCAACTGTGTCCCCAACAAACAATCATTTGTGTTGTTTCTGCATACCAAGTGATAGAAGTGTCATGCTAAAGAAATTTTTCAAATTTGTGCCAAAGGTGGTGACTAGTGTTTACACGAGCGTTGTGTGCACGAATATGCACCAGCTCAGTGGTAGGGAGGTTTGACTCTCGGTCGTGCAATCACCAGTTCGAGTCCCGGTGGCAGTGAATTTTACTGCCTGGGTGTTGATGACATATCTGCGGGTAACAGTATGCTGTCTACCTGCATCCTACTGTAGTATGTGACAACGAACAATTTGTTGTGGAACGCATCATTGGCATCCGTGCGACAACGACTCTAACTGCTAGCCCATCATCTTTAATTTGAGAATCGGATGATGATTTGCTTCTCACTTGACCTCGATAAAGGTGCCAGTAACTTTTTAATGGTCTTGCAAATGTCAACCACCCAGATGTTACTTGAAGTATACTTGAGGACTTCTGATTAAAAGCACATTTGGTATATGATCACGTAATCAACCCGTTTATCGTGATAACGGATGCGTAACACGTTGTTTCAGTGGCTGTTCACTGAACTTGACTAACAAGTGTTGGTATGCCACAGAAACCGGAATAAACCGTTGTTGATGCATAAAAATCTGCCTTCGATGGAAAACCGGCACTGCTTAAAGTTTGAGTGGGATTTTTCATGGACTTCGGCGATTACCCAACTTACCGCTAGCGACGAACGCTGGGTGAACGCGTACGATTTAATATTCACGTATCAAAGCTCGCGACTATCAGAACACTGTTGTCGATTGTACTTGGTTGTCAAAATAATTTGAGAAACAACGATCACATTTGCTTATGTCTGGAAAAAATCGCTCTGACGAGTTTGAGAGAAATTCAAACTATGTCGTCTGCATGCAATCTTTATACGTTTCTTTCGGGAATTTTATCTCCTATCGCCAACGGTCGTCTCAAGAAAAGTTGAGAACCGTAACAAAACGAGTGAGTACAAGTTGAAACTCGCGACGAATAGTTTAGCCGATCCAAAAATCGGGCTCATTTAGTATGCACTTCATCCTCTTAAACTATACTTTTAAAAGTGTTGAAGGTGACAATTTGCAAGGAGAACGAGTTTACACAGTAAAGCGATTTCCGCCAGCCGAACACTACAACCTCCAGAAACGCGTTGTCGAGGCGTGATTATATGTCTGTTATTCTTGACTTAAAAGTTATTTGGGCTTGTCGAAAATTACACTGAAATCGAACAAATCCAGATTGTTGACAAAAAACTTTGGAGTTTTATTATATTTGTAGATTCCAGGAATCTCACAGGTTTTTTATCTGCCTATATACTACTGTCGTTTTTGCATAACATTGCGTTATCAGTTTAATGTTTAATAATTCTGTAATAATTACAAGAAGACGGGGCACACAAATCCTGGTGGTTGCATGTTTAATCATGGGCTGTTGCATTCTCTGGTTAGCTAACATGGTTTATTAGTTTATAATAAATTGTTTTCAAAACAATGATTACCTTTTTCCGTTTAGCTCCAATACTTTGCCAACATTTCGTATGTTTTCGACGCCGGTATCCAGCGTAATGGGTTTTGTTATACTGTTATTGCGCTGAAAAGTTATTTTGATGCATTAGTTGATAAGGTCTGTGTAAGTAAATGGTTGAATTATGCTCAACATGTAGAGTTATAAAAATGACTATTCACAAACACGGTCCATATATTCATCTACTTAAAACTCTTCATACAAATAAACTAAAGTACTATGTTGAATATGCTTGTCTGTACTGGGTCACTACCAGTTTGAGTACACAACAATAAGTGGCTGAATATTTCAATCCGGGCACAGTTTGAGCACTGTGGTACACAACTTTCACAACCAAATGGAACTTTTGTGACCGGCCTCTATCAGAAAGCGATTAGATGTTAATTTAAATTTTCGGATAAATGTTGTTTCCAGTCACCATTTGCACTTCGTGGCCATCACGAATACGAACATGGCCAGCACAACTAACAATGTTTCATCATATTCATCCAGTACCAATATATTGGGCGTGCAACCCATCTGGAACATTATTGATAATGAAAACTCGATCAGCAAACGTTTCTCACAATTCCAACCTTGTTCTTATAATTTGAATCAGTCTAGTTTGTAGTGATTTGAAACATTCAGCTTCCACCATTTTGATTTTATCTATCTTAATGTTTGAATAATGAAAAAGTGTATTTATGCTAACTCATTTTCCACACAAAACACGAAAATTATTTGCATTTGACGCCATGTTTATCATTAAAAATGTTGATATGTTGGTAAATTCGCATAACTATTGTGATAAATTCGAGAGCATTATAGGATTGCAACCGCTGACGAATATTGCTATAACTCTGTCATAAGTGATGCTCATAGAACTGATGGCTGAGTGGATTGTTTGGTAGATTCCATATGGGACAGTTGCAGGGGTGGGTAGCCGAAACCAAATGTGAAATTTCCGAACTCCTGGCGTGGCTTCGTAGCTTAGCTGGTACAGTGCTTGCCGAGTTGAGGTATGGTGTTTCTGTCGCCGGTTTGTATCCAGCTGAGACCCCGACTATTCACAACTGGGTCTCATCTAAAAGCATAAATCTGCCAAACCACTTATTTGTAATACAATTTCTTGGTTTGTAGGCATGCGAGTTTTACTTCACCGGAAACGGCTCAGTAAAATAATTTTCAAACGAGCGTACGCAGCTTGCTAGCCACAGTATGACGATTTATCCTTGAACATGGCCCATGAGTAACTGCAATACTTGAAGTCAGTGAGCCATTGATCTACCCAAGTAAGGAGGACTAATGCGGCTGAGCATTCAATAGCTTCTTTGCGGAGCAGCAGATGTTTTCTGCGTTTGCTCGCTAGCCTGTTTACACCAACACACTGCAGGTTCACTATAGATTGCACCGACGATCCTACTTTAACGATGAATGTGTTAGCCCCATTAAAGTTTTATTGCATCGCGATTAGTTTGTTACGGAATATGCTAGCGATATTTGTGAGAATTGGTGACATGCCTTCATCACACACCAGTGTAAAACCATGCTGGTTTAATTTAACTAGCGTACGTGTAACCTAACCACAGAAAGTTTTTCAGATCTTTTTCGACGAAAAATTGCTTAACGTAACTCCACTCGACACTTCTCAGAATATTTACTTTGCTAGTATTATTACTGGTTCTGATGAAAGTAACAAAGGCAGGTTTTACACAATTTATACAACTGTACGGTTGATAGGCTCAGTGATAAACAAGCAGATAACTTACAAGGGTGGTTGGTCTCAAAAAGCACGTTGCATGACTGGTCACGTGATAATTAGGAACTGTCAGGCGTTGACAGTCAACACCTTTATCAGCTCGGCTGTGGGCACTGGGGTAACTTATGTATGTTTGAGAAGTAACTTGTTTTGCACCGTCTCACTGCGGAGGGAACGGTAGCTATTGGGTAAGAGCTTGAGGTCCTAACTAAAGGGGTTGCTGGTCCAAACTATCGGATGAATCCAAACAAGAACGAGTCCCATTGTGAAGTGCAGACTTGATGGTGTTCTGGGAATAATTATAACCATCATTTCGAGCCAGTTTAATCTGATAACGTGAAATGAACTATGCTCATCCGCACTTATTCTCTAACTTCAGAACTGGGGGATTTGTTATTTCCTGAGCGATTTGGCAGGAAAGATTATTACTGGCATTACAGTGTTTAACACACTCATAAACAGTAAAGTCACAACCATGGCTGAAATGGAAAAGCAACGTACGCTTGCAAACAACCCAAAGTTGGCTACGTTAAAGCCTAGTACTGTGTAGCGATTATTCCACAACAGTTCGTCAACGGTATATGTCACAAACGGATGTTGTCCAGTACCACCAAAATGCTGTGAAAGAAAATCGGCAATAAAACATTATCAGTAGTTGAATCAAAAAAGTAATATTTGTAGTTGAAAATAAAATTATCTCCTAATTGTAGGTACATTATTCTGAAGCCCGTAAAACAGCTTCAGTACATGATGGTACAGCTGAACAATAACATCGAGTTTCGGTTATCCCAGATTGAGTTTACTTCTCTAACACATTCGTGAGTCACGACCTTGCAAAGTGAATCAGGTACATAATGCTAAATATGACTATCATGTCCTATGCAGATATATCACAGTGAATATATCAAAACGTCAGCAAGTATTGTGAGTTCACAGCTACAAAAGCAGATGTAGTGCCACAAATAAAACTATACAGTTTTCGAAATGCTTTTCTACATGTTAAATAGGTCGCTGATAGAAAATTCAGTCAGCCTTTGAATTTCGTCCGCTTGAGTGCCTATTTGTGTTTTTGATAGTGTTGCGAGATTAGAAGTTGACGGACGGTGGCCAGAAATTCTGAGTGTATTTTACATTAACGGAGAAGTACAACCTCAGAAACATGAATGAAAATTTCCTATCTAACATGCAGACGTGTACAACATAACTTTTTGCAACCAATCGGTGCATAAAACTGAGTTAAACATGTTTATAAATTGAAAATGACACAGTCGATAACAACTTCCAACTTCTCATAAATATTTCAGTCAGATCTTGTTAAAATTAAACACTGGGTTTCGGGTTTGTATAAATTGAAGTTAGGCAATAATGTATATAATTGACAAGATCACTAACAGGACTATGACTATAGTTCCACAAGACAACCGTGTCCACCACCAGGCATTCCTCTCACAGCCTGCACAACAAACGACAGATGAAAATACTTATACACGTCCGCTTGTGAGTAGTGCTATACTTGCCCAGTCATCTCGAGAAGAGGTATGTTAATTGTCCTGGTAAGTATAATTCGTCACCATACGATGAACACTTCTCAGAAGTTCAAAATAGCAGAAGTGACCAAAGCTGATGAATAGTTAAGGATTTTGGTTGATTCAAGTTGAATTCCACGCGCAATTGGTCACCTTTCCGATTCACACAATTCGAGCTTAGGACCTCAGTTCTAAAATGATTGTCTGAAAAGTTAAAATCCGCGGAAAGTCTGTAATCCGTTGTAGGTGATGTTCATGCTATGTCATCAAAAATTTACTGACGTATAAGTCAGTGTATACGACGTTACAGAACATGCAGTCTATTTCGGACATCTAATAACTAAAGGCAGTGACATTGTACGAAAATCTTAAATAACCGGTGAAAACCGTCAAATTTTAAACTATTCTCATTGTTGCGTAATATGTTTGTTCTGAGCCAGTTTTGCCGTTCACAAAATTTTTATAGATGTGTGAACGTGGTCAGTTACATAAGCGTCAACCAACTTCGTGCTGACAAGAAGATTACTTTAAACCTACTCAAACTAACGATTTTTATCCCGTTCATGCGAGTGGAAATGAGTCATTTTCGATTGCCGGTTTTGTATTGGTTACGGCCGCGTCGGCTCGAAATTGATATCATACTGATCGGTGATGCTCACCCTCAAACCGACTGTCCATGACTGGGTTTCTTCCCAGTGTGAACTCACCAGATAGAAGTTGTCTGAATAGAAGACCGAACCACCAACCTTTTGCCTTACGAGTCAAACCTAATCCGTCCAGCCACCAATTTTATGAATTTTGCTTGGGGCAGGAAAACTCGAATGCAGTTTGGTTTTAAGTTGGCTTTCATCTCGACCACATACTTGGAACTGATGGTCGAGATGGTAAGAGCAAAGGGTTGCTGGTTCGATTCTCCCTTTGGACAATGTCCACTGGAGGACCACGACAGAAAAAACCAACTGGTTGTGGAGTGTCGGTTTGAGGGTGAGTATCAATTATCGTAACATACATTGAGTTTAGTTATTAGTTTCGTTTCATTTATTCCAAAATATTGTCCATAGTTTCCACGTTGAATTGCGTGTTGCTTGCACGATGTTGTCTACAAATCGACTCTTGAATTGCATTTGGGTAATCTTAATCTATGTTAACTTCGTGTTCCAATAATTAGCAAAAATTTCATGCAGAAAGATATGCCGTTTGATGTGTTCAACAAAAACGTAATTCATAGATCTACCAAACCATACGTTCTCTTCTGTTATCTACAGAAAACTTATTTTCAGATGTCTGGAAGATAACGTGGTTTTGAAACGACCTCTGTTCAACGAGGTTGAGAATCACGAAATTTAGAAATAAATGAAACAGAGTAATCAAACATAATTGTTTACATAATGAAGATCCGAAATATTTCCTTCCATTCAAACAAACGGTGGTTAACTTGTGCAGTAATTCCAATGTGACATTATTATTAAGCCTTGTGTATGAGGAAATACCCACTGGTGAAACACCTGTCATTCGGATGGAGTCGAAACAACTTCTGCAAAACTGTGCTTAAGCACCTTAAGCTGTATACAAGCTGAGACAGATAGCCAGCCTAGGAGTTTTGATAATTCGTATTTGGTGTCAAATGTCCACCCGATTACTTTTTCACTTAGAGTTCATTGAGTGATCAAAGGGATTGACCTATTAACAATACAAATGCACAGTTCAACATTTACTATGGTTGGCCCTAATTTAAGCCCTGTAAGTATCCTTGAACAAACAGACAGTCCCCTGAATCGTTTGATGAATTCAACAAAGCATAGTAAAGTGAGTGAGCAACTTAACTCAAAAATGCAGTTTTTGAACTTCCAGGCTGGTAGATGGCCTACCGCTTTTGAACACGTTGTTGCTGTTGATGTGTTGATTCGGTCAGTGCCCAAAATCTTCACTATTCGGTTTTCTTCCAATCAGCACTCTATACACTAGCAAGTTAGTTATCCCAAGAAATAATGGAACCAGTTACAATCATCAGGCCAATTTCTTGCAAAAATCAGTTATCATTTTCCAAGTTAGAGTGATACCTGAAGAATATCGATCGGAAGTAGGGGTTTCTAAAACCTGTAACAAACTAGAGGGTGATCAAACAGTGCATTAGCTGGGCCTCAGCCAACAACTCCTAACAAACATATATGATCAGACGATACGATGCGTAAGGCGCAGAGCAGACATAAACAATAATTATGATCTGTTGAATGATTGATTGGAGGCTCAGATAAACTTGGTACAGAGAATAACGTAAACAGCTTGGACTAACTTTGCAAATTGAAGTTCTGCTTAATAAGGTTGATTGCTATATAGTCATTTAATGCAAAATTTTGGTCAACTTTCCAGGCAATATTATGAGATAGGTGTTAAAAATTTTCCGAAACAGTCACTTCTGTAGCAATATAGAGTGGTGAAATCTTAGATGTTCTAAGATGTAAACTTCGTTGCACGATTTGGATCTTTAGCTCAGTGATATTCTCAAAATCCACGATAAAAATGTACGTAGGTTCAAAGGCGTGTATTATCGCACTGCCAGATAAAATGCAGTCTATTTGGTAAAGTGGCACTAATACAGACTCTAATCCCATCCACGCGCCTGTACTTAATGGACAGTAAGGTTTTTGATAAGAAAGTCACAAGCCACACGTTAGCTTTTTGTCAGAAACACCTTTTCACTGTGGACACTTTCACCATTCTCCAAGGGTGTCTCATTCATCAATCGTGATCTTGCACCCTGGTAAGCTCGAAGGGAGATTTCAGAACACGACTTTGCAAATGTCAGTTTTGTGAATAACGAAGACAGAAGAGTTAAAGATACTTAAACCAAATTCATTTTGATTGAAATCTTTAATACCAGTTTCAATGGTTTTCTTCGATGCCGCCTAAAGGCTGCGCTACTTTGACGTCTCATAAGACTTCTGTTGTGGTAATTGGTAAGGCTGACTATATTTCACGGATGCAGCCAATATTAAATAAAACAACCAAATTCCGTCTGGATAACTCAGCAGACAATGCTGCTGAAATTGAACGACGAATTAACAAAGCATTGCTGGAAGGACACTACGTCGATCGGGCACAATTGCTAGCCCAACTTCTTCAGCCCGTAAGACAATCGATGGTTCGGAAAACTGTGAAAGGTTGTTTTGAACAAATCGATTTACTCGGTGGTTTGGACATCGCCTCTCTGTTTATAAACGTCCCTATGATGCAGACGATCAATATAATTTGTCAGCATAATGACTCACACCAATTGAGCATAGGATTGCCCATGTATGAGCTAGAACGCCTTCTTCTACTATGCACAGCAAACGTAAAGTTCTACTTCCAGGAAACTGGCTATACAAAAATCGATGGTGTTGCTATGGGCAGTCCACTCGGTCCGCTACTAGCCGATATTTTTGTGCCCACCTGGAGCAGAAAGCAGACGCTGCTATCAGTCAGGCTCATATCTATCGACGTTATGTCGATGATGTGTTGTTAGTTACCGATACCAAGGAGATAGCAACGAGTATGTTCGATTCAATGAATAAGCTGAATCCCAAAATAAGCTTCACAATTGAGCACAAACGGGATGAAACCCTGGCGTTTTTGGATATTCTCATGAAGCGCCAGAAAAACGGTTGCTTACTGCTGTCCGTCTACCGGAAACACACTTGGACCGGACAGTACCTGAACCTTCACAGTTTTGTGCCGATCCAGTATAAGCGGGGTCTAGTGGGGACTTTGATCTATCACGCAAGAAAAATCTGTTCAAAAGAAACATTGGCCAAAGAGATGTCATTGTTGAGTACCACGCTGAAAGAAAATGGCTATCCATCGGCATTTGTTTAGAAATTCAGCAAACAAAGCCGGCCGCCGCGATATGTTCAATAGACTCCAAACTAAATGTTTGCCATACAAAGGTGATGATTCATTCTAAAATACCCAATGAAGTCATGAGAACGACAACGTGGCAAACAAGACTTGTTTTCTGTATTTGATCTTCAGGCTAATTACAACACGTTGGTGATGATATTGTCACTCTGTTGAAAACCCGTCTCACGGCAGCTATGGGATGCACGTTCTAAGCAGCCCAACTGTTCATACTGTTCAATACCACCCAAATCCCAACGCCACCGCTCAATGTCAACTCTCACATCATCTATGAATTCTCGTATGAGTGCCGGGCCAATTACATAGGTTGAATGGAGCAGCAGTTACGTAATCGGGTCAACAAACACATTCCAGTTTGGGTTCGCAAAACGGTCATAGGTACAACAATACCGGGCTCAAGTCAGAATGTGGCAAGTCACAAGGAACCACCGTCATCGATCGCCCGACATCTGTTGGCTCGTCGACCCCAACTGAACCTCCGGTTCGCGGAGGCGGTAGCAATTAACAAATGGAAACCACCCTTCTGCGTACAGAAAGACTTGTTCGTCAATACGAGATTGCCCTGGCGACTGACGTGTATGGGTGTGTGTGAGTGTTTGTGTGGTTATGGGTTTTGTTGTTTAGCTTCACAATGCCCATTGAACTTTGCTATATAAACTCACGGACTGCAGTATGTACCTGATGAGATGTAGCGAAATGTGCTCGAGAAATACATTGTGCAAAAAGCTGTTTCTGACTTCTCTGTTCAAATTGTTGACGGAAAAAGTTTGCTTTGAAACACTATAATATGAAGATCTCACTTAAAACTAGGTTTGCCACAATGCGTATTGCCATCAGCTATCACAAAATGCTAGTCAGTAATCACGTCTCAGCACCCAGGGCGGTCCCAAAAATTTAAGTTTCCATTAGTTGTGACTTTCATGTTGAAAGAACAGAAACTCGAATTTAAGAAGTTCCGATTCTGACTTACCATGTATTGCATATTTGGTGCGATAATTTTTGTCTCATATGTTGAGCCGACCGAAGATGCGCGACTGAAAACGAACACGTGCCTATGGCTGAATCGAATCCTCTTTGGCGGATTCTCTTCAGATAGATGTGTATTGATTCGCGTGATGTGTTCACTGTTTCGAGGGAATAGGCGAAGTGACATCCATACACCATGGCGTTTGTTTGTTCAAAAAGTACGTCCAGTTAAATATTACGGATAATTTTATCCCTACATATCAGTTAGCATGAACAATAACAAAAATGACGTAACATTTGACATATCTATACGACTAGCAGGAATCAAGTTTGTCTGGTTTGACCGCAAATAAACAAACAACCAGCAAGTAGATTTATGAGGACCTTCGCTTTTACAAGCTGACCACTACTTGCAGATTTTACCCTCAGAAAATCGCCACTCAACCCCGTAAACAATATATACTAGACTTGCGTTCCGTAAACTCACCGATGGGATACATATTCATCCTGTTCAAGATTTCAACTTCTCATATTATGAATAGGCTACCTGTGACCTGAATTTAGACGTAACCGAATCACTAAATTCTAAACCAAATTCACCTGTGAGTATTTCAGATATATGTTCCTTCAGTTGTGTCTGATACAAAATAATTTACGCGCACGACAACATGTTCACATCAACGACGGGCTGACCGGAGTTTGATATTTGACCGGCCAAATTACCCGCACTCAGTATGAGTAACACGAAGCATGTGTACACGGACATTCCAAGCAACATTGCATTGTGAAAGTCTCCCTAAGGGTTGGCCAGTTAATGTACGTCTCAAGGTACTTCGAAAACAATGGCCTGGAACTGCTGGCTGCGCGCAGCCAGCGCACACACGCTGCGACGCACATCAGTTATCGAGAAAATATGGAACTGGTGAATATTTCTATCTGTCCGCTGTAGTGTGCTCTCCAGCTGCAAATAAATACGTTATTTTTAAATCGAAGAATATTTTGCCTTCGAGTTGTGCAAAACATTCGCAGGTGTTTCTTCAAAACTGTTCGAGTTTGACATTCTGCTTCACTGAACATGGGCTTCCACCCACTAGTTCACGTATTCACTAAACTGCTTTCCATTTTTGCTAAATCAAGTGATCGGAAACAACACTTTTTACTGTCTGCCCCAAATAGAATGAACCTCTTCCGAGATCAGTGCATGCAAACACTTGATCAAATGTGACGTTTACGGGACGCGCGGGAACACGCGAATCGTCCAGTGACTGTTTCATCGCCTCCACAGACACGCGAATAACAATCTGGTCGTTTTCAGAATTAAGATTTTACCGTGTTAATCACTTAGTGTTTGTTGATTGTCTGAATAGGAACACGACTGCTGCATAGACTTATATAAGGTGATGTATAACTATTTGTCGTAATGTTTTGATCCGGTAGTCTGTTGCCCAGCCGCATTTATGAATGAGGTGGTGCAGAAATCTCAACGTGAATGTGTAGACGCAGCACATCTGTCAAACATTAAAACAATCAGGGCTATTTTGGCTTACTTTTCGTCGTCTTTCATTACTCCGTTTTTATTCTCTTAAATTTTCGGAAATTTCGACAATGATATCAAATTGTATGTACTGATTATTCCGTCACATGAGTAATCACGTTTGGTCATGTGTAATATAATGTCCGGTGAGCTGCCTGACACCACTGTATTTTCTGAATTAAATTGTTTTCACGTGCTTGCACATTATCATTTTTGCCTTACGTGTAGTTTGTGTTGCATATCTGCTGTACGTCTGAAAATTCATATTTAAAACAAAGATCGTTTATGAAAATCTGCAAAAAGGCAGACTGGCAGACGGGCAGACAGACTAGCAGTGGGATTAAGTTTGAAGTCGTTTGGTAGGAACATTTATCCAAATGTCTATTCGTTTTGTCTGCAGTCAGCGTGGGGGCAAACAAAAGTGTACATTTTCTAAGATAGTCTAAGAAATTTTCACGCGGTTCAGATAATTTGTCAATTTTTGTTTAGACAATATGCCGTATATTTTGTGGTGCCTGAACATAAGTAAATTGGCCTTTACGTCACCAAGGTTTATTGCAAGCAAAAAAGCAAACTTATGTGAAGGTTCTCAGCGTTTTGAAGAAAACCTTCCTGACCACTCAATGGAACTTGATGTTTGAAGCAGTGCATTCGAACTTCGTTTCTTAATTCGACGTTTTTAGCTTTGTGGTCCAATATTTACTTTTACGATAGGGCCGCGCATATTTTAAAAAAATTGAACAACCGTATAATTGCTTATGGATGTGTTTCGTAGCTCCTAAATTCAACCAAAACTCTGTGAGCTGTACAAAATGAAATACGACCAGCATGAGAAACAATGATACAACAAGCAGTTGGCACTATAAACCAATTAGATGGCAATAAAGGTAAGCGTAAGATAAGAGATCTGCAGATCTACAGAATGAACTCCATGATTATATTGTCAACACGATGACAATTAAAAAGATATACGCGGCATAATCGTCACGTTAGCTGAATGTCACACCCATAGTTTTAGCAGAAAACTTGTGTTCACTTTAATCCTATTCTAAGAATATCATTACCGAACAGGTGATTAAGAACTTACGAGAGTAATTTGAATAAATTTCAATAGTTTCATATCTGTCAGATGAGCACCCCGCAGGACACGTGCCAAGAGATTGGCATAAAACTGCTAAGGTTGTTTGATCGTTTTGAGATAAGGCACATCCACAGTACTGTTAACTCCAATCGATGTACTTATGATTAAAATTTGCTTTGTCTATCACTTCACCTGACTGGAAGAGTCGTTAACGAACCAATACGCTGACGAACTGATAAATTCAGCAGTAAACCAGTAGTAACCTTTGCGCCTCGAAAATAATTTTCTTCTTCACCTCTTCAAGTTCCACTGAAAATCACTCGATATTGCCGACATTGAGTGCAACGTGTCGGAGCAACATGTAACCTCAAGTGACGGTTCGTTGACTGCCAACGATCTACGATCTGAATCATTTGGGGATGCATATAGTGATGCAGTGCCCAGTAGCTCAACATTATTGGCCAATTCACCGGATGGCTGGTTGCCATGGAACTGCTGAATCTGTGTTATACGACTGGTCTGCTCACCATCAAGGCGTCTGTTATAGCGGTACGAAAACTGCACTTAAATCCCTACCACTTTCATACCAATATCAGTAGAAATAGTGTGGGTTGAAAGTGCGTCGGGAACTAGGCTCTATTTACGGCATGTACACATACATAGGATCGAGCGTCGTCATTGGCTGAACGTTATTTATCCGTTGTCACTGGCTGCGTTTAGATGCACTGACTGTCATCAAAGTATTTATGATTAAAGGGTGTCCACATGTTTCTAGTCACCTATCTCAGTAAAGACTACTGCAATGAATATTTCAACAGGATAACTATAACGTCCGCGAAGTTTTCTTACTTCAACTACAACCGCTCCAAGTTATTTTCTAGAGGGAACCCAAAAGAATGTCATTACTTAGGAGAGTGGCAACGTTTCCATCCTGGAAGTCTTCAAGAACCCTGAGTGTTTCCGTCATATGTAAATATCCACGTATGTGTATCGTATTGAAACATTTCCGAATTTCATATTCATAAATACGAGACGTGTAACCGAAGTTTTTAACTGCGATGCGCTCATTTTATTGTTTCGATGGGGTCTGCGTGAGTCAAAACGCACAATTTCTATTTTCCTTTCAGCCTTTTAGGACACTTCAATTAAACTCATCTTTCTGTTGGTCCACGCAGTCTTTTCAACTTGATTTCAGTTATCCATCCAGGTGAAGGGAATGGTTGTACTTCTTTTAAAGCCTTGAACTTGAGAACATAAAGTTTGCTGGAGGTCAGACCTGAAGATTAAGTCGGCCGAGCTAAAGTGTTTCAATAAACATTCATGAGTGTCACACTTTGATGCTCGAGTCGTGGAATAGTTTACCATAAATTCAGGATACCAGCATTCGACTTTCTTCCACGTTTAATCCTGGTCTAAATAGGTAGACATGTAAAACAATCAGCATATTAGACACCCGTGTTTGTCACATCGAGTAGCGTATAAGCCGTTAAGACCATATGCTCAGCATAGCAAGGCACCGTTCAAATCAGTTCGCGGGTATTGAGCTGAGATGTGAAATCCATCAGTTGCTTGAGCTTCTCACTTACTTAGGTGTGATAACGGTGAAGTCATGTTTCCGCTCCAGCAGTTAATCAGAGAGTGGAATGCAACAATTCAGAAACATGCTCTTAAGATTAGAAGATATTTTTGTTTGATTTACTTTGACAATATCCTGGATGAGGTGGTTAAATGCTAATGGTCGTTTCTGGCTGCCTCCACCAGGCCAAAGGAGGACTTGCGTGGTATCTCGAATAAACTATTAAATGATAAATATATGTATTCTTACACTTTGTCACATATGTATACAATAAGTTGATTCTGACTCACTCGTATACAAACGGTCCAATCTCCTCAAAGTTTAGCCTGCCTCCATTCAACACTTCCTGCGAGTTTGTCAAGTTGTAAACGTAGGCCATGAATTTCACTTTCGATACGTCAGAAGCATTCCAGACCTCAAAGAATTTTGATCCGGGAGCATACACCAGATTCTGTCCAAGGAATAGACAGACGAATACCAAAATTCATGTGGGAACATGATGGAGCTTCTAATTTGCTGAATGTCTGAGGAAAACTTTAAGAGTTTCATAACATGGAGGTAAGCGGGTTTTTTCCGAAACTTCGGACTGAATCATTGCATTCCAAATTGAAGTCAGTTGTCGCATTACGATGACTATTTCTTATCACGGATTCAAAACCGGTTTAGGGAATAACTTCCTATTTTTAACATTTCTTTACAGTTACTTCAATGCACTTCACCCGTAAGATGAATATTCACAAGGAATGGACAAAATATTCTTAATAAAAGACACATTTTACAGGTTGGACTTTAGTCAACTTGATAGTTATTACTTGGTTACAAGTAACTCAACAACCCGGGAGAAAGCATTTCTAAGATACTGTATTCTCAGAATGCGAAAATGGATCACAGTGATTTTTGGATGAAAAGTAAATAACCTCTCAGAACGGATGTTGATAGTTTTCTTTATTGAGACTAGAGATCTGCTTTTTACTAATGTCATATTTGACTGAGAGATGGTGGTGGTTCTCTGATACATAAAATCTTGAGTTAGTATGAACTTTTAATTGTCCATGTTATTTGTTACAAAGTAAATTGTAACCTGAGCTTCTGCATTGTTTGCCGGCTGCTATTCAACATACAGAGCAGAAATCGGCCGGCTGCCTGACCTCTAATGCTACAGTAGTATACATACGTAAAACCGGGAGTGTATTGAACGATTGTCCAATTTCTAGCGTTGATAGTCTACTGGGATGAAGTGTCAAATCCTCAACGCCACATCGGACCTGGCATTGAACAATAATTGAAGACCAGCAGTCGTTCAGTTCCATTTTGTCTAACGCGTTGGTCTCAATGCGTTGTTGCAAAATACCAAGTCTTATGCTTAACTCGAACAACACTGCTTCGGTTAGAAATCGTCCACTTCATGCATGAAGGAACTCCTAGTACACAACGTTTCATTTTTATATGAAAGTTAAGCCAAACGGGGTGACTATCAATATTTGTTTCAGTTTATTTCACAGATTCGCAAACTGCGATACTGACATGTATAACAAACCGTCGATACTAAGAAGAGCTGTTACTAAAGAGAAGCACCTCTGCTTAGGTTTGACAGCAACCTATAGTCGATAAGCAAGTCCGGAGATGAACCCCTCTCCGTGTTGAGCGCATGCTCACAATCACTAAGTGAACTTCCATCACTAGGCAGGCTATCAGAGATACGGGCACCAAAATCAGCACAAAACTTGATCTATATATGATTTCGGGGCACACATGCGTACGCACATGTGTACCAGCCTGTCCGGCCTACTTACAGCGAAGGTGTTTTGTCAGATGACTTAACCAGATAGGGTGAATGAGTCGGATTGAAACTAAGTAAGATCTACTGCGGAAATTACTCTATCATATGGTCATTTATGTGTTCTCTGGTTAATGCCTAATCACGGAGAATATGATTGAAGTTCTCCCCCCAAATGCAATGGCCATAGGCTAAACCAGGATTAGACGGAGGTGAGTTACGTTCCACTGTAGAAAGTATACGAATGAACACCAGTAATGAACTCAAGAGGAATACGGATTGACTGGATGGTGGGATGCAGAAGGTGTATAAAACGGGTTCAAGAAAACAATCCAAAAACCACCAGACGTTTCATGATTATCCGTGTTCTACCCAACAAGTGGTCGTCAAGAGCAGTAGACAGATGACGTTGAATTCAACAAAGCTTATCTACTCACAAGAAGGCTGAATTTACCCAATTTGTACTGTTCCGCATCTTCCGTTTGAAAATCTCAACGGTGACTGAATGAAAATTGTCTAAGATGTAGCCGATTGTGTAGGACCACGTGAAACAAAACCGGTTTATGCTTTCAAAAGAACCTTTCCATTAGATAGATATCTTGATTGCTTGTGAAACAATTTAGGAACCGCAAGCAATCAGCTGGTCTAGATACCCAGTTTTGCGAATAGTAAGTCATTGATAAGGTCATGGTACTAGGTAAGAATCTTTTAGCAGGTAAAAGAAAAAACTTTTGTTGGTTAGTTGATTGCAAAATATGAGGAGATGTATGGCTCTCTTCCAAGTCTGCATCAACAAATTCAATCACGCTGACAACATAGTTTTTCTAACATTTTAGTACCACGAGTCGTGAGTCATATATCGTAAGTGATTGCGAATAACTTTGTTTCATCGGCTTTGCACACGCAAAGAACCAAGAAGCACGAAGTCTGAGAGTCAACAATTGATCAACGAGAGTGTTTTTAGAGTTCACCCGAACTAGCATGACCATCCCAATGTTCACTAATCAAGTGACGCCTCTCACGAAAATCCAAACTATTTGTTCGCTGGTAAACTTTACACTACCAATTGCTGAACCTTTGTAATAAAAATACACCATCTACCACGAAGACCCGATGTAAACCTCCAAACGTCCGGTCGGGTTATTTCATCCTTAAGTAATATTGTGAAACACACCTTAATGACTGCACAATACAGTACTGATGTTAAATGTGGGAAATATGATAGATAGTGGGAGATAGATAGTGGGAGCAATTGCATTTAAAGTAGGCTTTATGCAGCCAACGGGTGAACTGGTAGCCATGCATTTATATATGTGTCGGAAGATTTCTGTTGAATTGGAAGAAACGGAGTAAGGAAAAACTGTTTTCAACATCTCGCTCTGCGTTAAAGTGGCTACTTCATAAAATAATCCGCAAACTTTATGACATGACGGTCCAAATGTGGCATCACAAGTGAGAGGTCTAGTCAATTCAGTGCATTACAACCGAACCAGATATTGGATAATGAGTGTTCTACACAGCCAGTGGTGTTGTAGACTTAAAAATCCAGCTATCTTTCTACGACCGGTTTCTGTCTGTGCGCCCTGTAACATGCTGCTGTTAGACTCACAACTGATTGCATGTCAAAAGGAAGATTAGCGCATAACTAATCCAAGTTGCGACCAGCAGTAGAAAATATTATTTCTCAATCAGTATGTGAACCACTTGCGAAAAGAGACAAATTCGGCTGCGTTTCAGTCAGTATATTTCCGTATATCTACTTACCCAACAGCCAAGCAAACACATCATGTTTATCTTGGTTATCGACTGTGGCATATAATGCGTTAATGGTTCAAAATAATAATTTGCTCTAACTACATACCTTGGGACGTCTATACAGAAATCCACCTAGGTAAATGCCAAAACATGAAGTCGTGTTACTGCTAAGCAGTGTGCGGATTTGGTAATTTCAAATACAATGTTGCTAAAACCCAGCATTAACCCTTCACGAATTCGTACCGTAGTATTCTGTCATCCAGATCGACAAGTGAATTTCACACGGCACAGTGGTGGATGAATAGGTTCACATGTAGGATTTCTGAGCTGTCGACGTCGTGTGATAGGTAAAGCATGTATAATATAAGGGCATGTTGCTCGTGTAGTTAATACAAATTTCAACTGACCCGTAGATTTTCAAGTTGGTCTTTCAAAATTGAAAACCTGCTGTGCTACTCATTAGTAACATGGATTACTCTGGAACATAGACACAAACGGTTCTCGATCCTACTGTTATATAAAAAATAGCAGAAACAATGTTTTGTGAAACAAACTATTACTACAGTAGAGTATATTCAGCTATAACGTAGGACACTAGTTACTCCGGTGTTTGTTTTTCCTAAGCTTCTTTTTCTTGAAGATCGCCTTCAGTATTTGGTTCTGCTCTACTGGAACGGTCATTCCACTTGCAAATAATTCTGCTTGGCCGCCCATATTCAGCAATGCATGTTGCAAACGATATGTTTGAACTCGATGGAGACGTTTTAACACAGAACCTTGGAAAACTGTTTAGAAATCGACGAATCATATGGAGGTATACAAGGGAACTGGGATTTAAACAACTGTATGTAAAAACACCTGTCTATAAAACATAAGTGCCGGTGAATTTGAATAGTAAACTGCATTATGTCGATAATATTTATGTCACATGTTAGGAGTGAAGAGTAAGGAATCAAACAACCAATAAATGTTAATCGTCAAGCAATTGACAAAGTCAATTCAGTACGCATCGGGACAAAGTGATAAACAGAAGCAACACATGCAAGGTTCTGATGTCACAGACAAAGGTGATACTTGTCAATTACTCCATGTGATATCACAACCCAGTGAAATTTGTAGGCATTCGCTTTACCTCTTCTAACAGGCATCTGAGCGTTACTCGTAGGCGACTGTAGCTAGGTAGTCAGACGTGCGACCGCGTAATCTGCAGTTGCATCTTTTGTCGATCAGACACACGTGTTGGATCCCACAAGTGTCGGATCCTCAGCGAACCTGATTTTTGAGTTACTGTCACTATACACTTTAGAACAGCATGAATCAATCTAGCAAACTGCCCTGTTAAACGAATACAGAATTTTCCAAATCGTCTCGTTTTCGCCTTTGAGGAGGTAACCTACACTAAATGATTTTATAACTGGTTAGTAGTCACACTGTGTTATTATCACGAGTATGAGTACTTTCAAATCATCTGGATTGTCTCATGGTTTCTAATATAATCCGTATTTAGGTAGATCGATTTTAAGCCCGTGACACCCTCTGGATATCTATCTTTAATCGTTACCATAACAGCAAAAGTTGGCTGCTTGACACTCACAATCCGAAGTCGCATAACATCCACTCTGAAGTTTGCCACCATCGACCGTTTATTTTGTGTCAACGTGTGCTGAAGCCTCGTACTCCTTATGTTTTGAGAGTGTCACACGTTGTCGTAACTACAGGACTTAAAAACGGGTCAATAATAACAAATTTGGTCATTCTCTGAGTGTGAATCAGCAACAAAACTTCAATATCAAAACGCCGCAAGTGCTTCATCACTTGCGCTACGAAGCCATCTAGAGTGGCTATTCTCCCAGATCATTTTGAAGACTCCATATGAAAGCTGGAACGGATGGGTTTTTAAGTCCACATGTAAAGTTTTTGAGTTTCGAGTGTGCCCTTAATCCAATTGGTGCGAGTCTGGGAATTCTGTTCGGTGTTCTGGAAATGGCGGAAAACCGGATTTTCGTAGCTCGATTAGCCAGTCCTCATAAAGTGCACTCATGTGATCTAGAGAATACAACGTGTATTCACTTAATCAGAAAAACGGTGTGCATCATAGCAATCATACATGGTCTGTCGGCGTGAAAGAAGCTACCTTTTATTGGTGCAAGGAATGTTTATTTGTGAATGTTCCATCTAAGGCACTTAATCCGTCTCCGACGACACTCTCAAAATATGCAATACTAAGGATATAGCCCGCAGTGCAAACATTTATAAGGAATATTCACAAGTGACCAACCGGCCTGGTTATGTATTGATAGGAAAATCCGTAAACTGCCTTAAGCGCAGAGTTAACATACATGATGCTCTTACCGAGTGTCCGTGTGCCGTAGCCCTTCGGGCAATTTTGAAATTCTGTGCGACCAATAGTGTTAGCGCTAGCAAGTACATACTGTGGGAAATGTGGTTCATCTTTCGTTGTCTATGTCTTCTGGCTGTAACTCCAAAAAACTTCATTATGATTGCATCCTTATGATCCCAACCAATTCTGAAAAAAAAATCTTTCCACTCACTACTATATTTTGTCAAACATTCATTTAGTAAAGTCCACCACTCAGTGCAACTGAGGTAAATGATGTATGGTTTGTTACCTTGTACATTTTCTACGGTTCTAGTGATTCTGTTGATAACATGTTCTGTATTTACTGTCAGTTGTGCGATGGTCAACAAGGATATAAGATAATGGAAAGGATGTTCTACTAAAAAACTCCGATAAAAGAACAAGTTGACATGTTGCGCCGATGACACGCTGGGAAACTTTTCAGACTTTGGAAGCGATGACCAATTGTGTTTCGTCTTCATACTACATCAATTAAGTTCCAACAGTAAGTAAAAGATTGTTGTGAAAGTTCTGAACACCTGAAAAATTCTTCGAGACAAAAATCAGAGGAATACGTCTGTATGTGTATAATAGTTTTGGATAGGTTAGACCAGACGGTCTCGTGATAGATTCGTATGACAATTACCATGAGAAAACGCATTTTTACAATTGATTATAGTTTTCACTTTCTACCACCCTACTATGCTGGTTGACAGACATCGATATTTCAGAATTGTTTTGTGCATTTTATTTGAAAACCGAGGGTTTATTCTCGATTCTGGCCTGCGGCTTTTGAGGAAGCAATCCATTTTTCGTAGTTAAATTGTTACTCAACTTCTTTTAGAGGAAATTAGCTGTCACTTAAATTAAGATTAGAGCTTAAGGGGATTTAATTAAACTGCAACCAACGGTTAAAAGTATAAAATTGGCATTCAATTGACTATACTACGTACACTTTGTGGCAGTCTGATGGGCCATACAGACTATCCCTAGTGGTGTTGAGACCGTGTGTATATTCTATTGTAAACCCTTTTTGGGCCATTTGAGTAGTGTCCTTGCTGACTAGGTTACCTAATTATGGATGGTCACACGAATATCACATGCTACTAGTGAAAGTTTTCAAAAATTAATCCAATAACATGTCTCCCTAGCAAAATCTAAATTGTACAGTAAAAACGTACTTCATATAATGACTACACAGCTCACAGTTAGAAATCCAATTAATATACCAGTCTTGTTTACACTAGTCCTTTAAAACAAACCAAAACAGGTCTGACTATCGATTTGAAGACCAGAGTGACCACACCAGACACATAAACTGAACCAGTTTTATTCACTTTTGCAAATAACATTAAATGACCTACAACTGTAGGTGAGCAATTCATTGACAGATCTAATTTCTGCTATCACCTTCATCATCATCACCATCATCATCGTCGAAGATAACATTACATCGTTGAATCACGATGATATACTGAGGAACAAAGCAAGTCCCAGACAGTAAGATATAGAGAGAAAAGAATGATACTTACCAAACAACGGCTAGATCAAAACTCAAACATTTAACATCAAGTTG
The DNA here is from genome assembly GCA_014338405.1 of Paragonimus skrjabini miyazakii. NCBI lineage: Eukaryota > Metazoa > Platyhelminthes > Trematoda > Plagiorchiida > Troglotrematidae > Paragonimus > Paragonimus skrjabini miyazakii. The sequence goes on from JTDE01000824.1 coordinate 147,709, forward strand.
CCTACACTCTACAAATAAGCAATCGAGCTATGAAAGAAAGTAATGTGTTGTCGGCAAGGCGGCATCCTTAAGGGTTTCAGTGTTACACTTCATTGATTGAACTTATTTCAGAGACAGCTTCACGAAACAACCAGAAAATGCATGCCACTTTGATAATTAATTTCCCTCTCACCCATAGTCCCAAGCAGTCTAATCCCTGGGTCATACGGATCACAGTCAAGATGACGAATCTGGCCTAAAGTGGCTAACACCCACACGATTAGCTTCATCTTCATAAACCAGGTAGGTAACAGTTCGGGCGACTCGCTCAAGGCATCGATAAAGTTGTTGGATGTGGCAGTCGATCAGCTGGCATCCTTAGTAAGCGAACGAATCAAACTTTCAGATTATACACAGGAACTCGTTTGACACTTAACACCAAATATCCGCTTCGTGACGTTCGTTGATGTCACTAGGTACCATCAATTGTACGCGAACATCAGTCGTCAAATACCCTAATACGATTAAAATATTTTTCTCTGAGCGACATCGTTCCGTAATCGTGAAGTAGTACAGACCTCATAGTTGAGTTAAATGCTTGACCCTTAAGCTTCAGAGAGATGCTCGGCGAATATTGCCCAAGTCTTTCAGCTACTAGCTCCTACTTTGTTCTCCCCATATCTACACCGTTGCTGATTCCACTTTTTCATTATATACACCGATCAATAACCATCATAACTTCATTGTCCAACAAAAAGTCTGTGGAATCGCAGCCGCAATGAAGAAGCAGTTTGCACCATGACAGAGCGTAAATTGGAGTCTAGCACTGACTGCGCTGTCCCGATATCGTTAAAGAATCATACCCTACAGTCAACCTCTTAGAGATAAGTAGTTTTTCCATTAGGCAGAAGGTCCACACCGGCATTTTATGTGCAACAACCAGTTTTTCATTATTTTGTTTGAGACGAAATCAAACAAAACTTAAGAAATCGAACAACCTTAGAGTTTATCGCTCTCGGTTCCAAAACAATCAGGCAGTTCACCGTAGGCCATCACCTGAGCTGATATTTGCAAATAATGCGGCAGTAATATGCTCGAATATTTATTTAGCCAAACCCAGAGTGCAAACAACTATAAAACTATGGATGGAGCCAGTCGATTCATTACTTCCAGAGTTTTCTCAGGAGTCGCTGATACCTTTTAATTCACCCTATTACAGAAGATTGCTCTGCGACACCCTGGTTAACTGAACCCAGTCAGCCGAAAGTTTTACAAATGCCCATCCTTTCATTTGAAAGCCGCCGGCACGGAATCATCTGGACTAGAAAACCTAATGTATTTGAGAATCGAAATGCAACAGTATGGCTCAGTTTTAGTGAGTTGTTCTAAACCAGCCGACCAGGATATTACACTGCCAATTTGTATTGCTGACACGTTTCGGACAAGAAACCGACTAATTTGATCACCAAAGTGTTCCGCACGTATCACGGATCAATAAGCTATTCTCCTCGTTATCAGTTTCGCCAACTAACGGGCGTCTAGTGCTAACAGTAAACATATGCGTGACAATTACGCCAGAGTTCCTTAAAGTGACTTCACATAATTATTCTTTTTGATAGCCAAGCGTGACATCCGACGATCGGGCCACGCCAGAGGTTCTCACGGCTATTCTTCCTAAACTCCGTGTATGAGCTGTCATGGGGAATATGTTATCAAACGCCTAACAATGTTATGGAATTCTTTGACATAAGGACTATTTAGCCCGAGTGTTGCATGTTGTAGAACCTATTTTATGAATGACTTGCCATGTTTCCTGTTCTCAGTTTATATAAATGAAATGTTGTCGTCAGTAAAGGTCTACTGTTCGAACGTGGTGATGGTGCTGTTTGGTGCGTTTTTCAGTGCCACTCGTTTGTCTCGAACCAGCGTTCAAATGACCTTGAACGTATCATACTTTCCTATAATTATATCGATTTTTCCATGGAATTAAGCCAGCAGTCTTACATGTAGTGTATATCCGTTCCAATACAGTTGTTTCTTAAATACTTGGAGATTATTTTAGGCTAAAACACAAACGTTAAGCCATTCTGTCTTTTAACCTCACATTATCACAAACAAGATATGTAGTTCTGTTGTCATCTTAACCTTTATAGCGCAGAGATTTTTTAGTTCTCACTACTTCTGAACTCGCCGCGGTTATGGCAGCTGAACTTGTTCCAGTAAGAAAGAATTCTTTGAAATAAAGGAATAGAGGAAATTTTATTACAGTGTTACAATGAAAATATTATCATATTTTTCAGTTTTGTTAAAAATTCGCACAATCTGTCGAATCCAGTCTCGATAGTCAAACTTTACTTTTTGAATATTTTCTATAAATCGTATGGCATATTTTGTTTTCAGACATAAATATACCAGATCATTTGCCCAAATTGAGATACGAAACTGTGTGAAATTTTGATGGAACACTATAATTGGATTTAAATCATGGAGTACAGATCCACGGTGTGGCTCTAGTGACTCTTCAATCTAACATGGGGATAATATAGAAATGTTGAGTTATCGTTCACGAATTTTTCTGGACCAACATGAAACCTAACCAGATCACACTAGTCTCGATATGTGACCACATAAGTTTATATGGATGTTCTCGAACAGTCCTGCTGAACTAATCCATGGAATGAATAACGGAAGTGAAACAATGTTTTTGATACTAAATTTTACCGAATAAAACGTACTTACTTGATAAAGTATTTTCAAAAATATTTCCTGGAAACTCATCGTAATTCCGAGCAGGGTCATAGTTATGATGACGAATATGGCAATCAGTGCTGCAAGCACAATTTTCAAAAGTTTTGCTCTGCGAATCCTCAACATTTTGTGAATGAAAGAAACTTCTTTACAATTTAATACCGAAGATCCGGCAGGCGGTGTACTATTCACCTAAAACCAGAATAATGATCTGTTTATAGGGGATATTCTTATGGATTGGACTAGCCTAGCACAATTAAGCTCATTTTATCAAGCTTTTTATATGTCACACTACATATTTAGTCGTATACTCGATGACGTCCTAAACCATGTTGATTAAACCCATGTCCACTCAACTGACTATAGGTGACATCAGGCAGCATGATTTTCCCCTGTCTTTCTACCTAACAGTACAAAACACAGATATATCTATCATTGGGGAGGTTTAATGGGCAACGTGTAAGTTTTAACAAACGATATATGGGAAAATAAGGAGTTTTCATTAATCAAACTGTTTGCTTAGTAAACATTTTTGAGCGGTGGATCCAGCATAAGTTGAAACCATTTTGAGCATAAGATGTTGTCTGTTTATATGTTTGCTTGAATATGGATTCAGTAGCACGTAAGGACATTGTTATCCATCACTGTGGTCAAAACATTTCAAAGATCAATCAAGATGTACTTGTATTGGACGGGACTTAGTAATTTACTCAGTTAGCAGACATCTCAGATTTCCCGAGTTTACATAATCCTATCTGCGTTTGACAATACACAGTTTATCTGAAAGTTTCTATTAAAGTACACTTCAGTTTTAGGAATAAAAATGTTAAACACTACCTACATTCGAAGAAAACTTTTCGGAAACGTTTACAGGATTAACCCAGTTCAAAAATAGCACACAGTTTTCATATTGGTTCATTTAACAGGTGAACGAACGTTCGCAGCGGATATGAACAAGAACAGCAAAGTTTACTCAAGAGACAAAAATGTGGACCACCTAACTCGTGTTGAGGTCCCCAGCATCAGTGATTATGAATACCCCTGCCTAACTGACTGGTAAGGATTCACAAACCCTGCAGGTTACCTGGTAGATAGCAATCAGAAACAGTCACCAGACAAATATTTTGAAATGACTGTTCGGAAAAGTCACGTGACACATAATGATGGACAGCGAGTTGACTTGGAACAATAACAAAATAATGATAAATAACATCAAAAATAAACTGGTTTATAGTAAGAATTACGAGTAGAATTGACACTACTTTTGAATGTATGGCAATTTTTTGACAGTTGTGTCCAACATACTAAATCCTTTCCGTGGTCAAGAATGATACGACGAAGAGTCATTCAGCAAAGACTTTTGTGCAACTAATATATAGGACGTTAAGACGGAAAGCCACCAATATGTCCGTAAATCGCATTGTTCAATCGTATCACATCGCTTATGTTGAATTAGGCAAAAACCCAATTTGTAGAAAGCTCATACCTAAAGAATAACCATAGAAGAACAAGTAACACAAATCAACTCAAAGAAACATGCCACATATTGCTAACATAACTGTTAGTTTTGACGTAGTCTACGAACAATAGATGTTAGAGTACCGTTGTTTCAACCCTGATGTATCAGTTATAACATCACGAGGTCAAACACGTTTCCATTGTGTACTGTTTGTTCTTGGCCCATTAAAAGGATCACTGGAAAACAAACACAAAACTTGAACAGATAAGTTACAGTGTTCGTTCACAAGCTATACTTTGTACTGCTTCTGGTTGGCTTTCTTTATTTTGTTCCGTAGAACTTTATTTTAGTAAATATTTCTACTACTACTCACCAGTAATTTAGTTAATATGTCATCGAGACGACTTGCATACTCCATTGCAGTAAACGGTTCCAACTTCATAAACACTGATCATGTGTAATGGAATTGAAAGCAAGCAACAAATCAACCGAAACTGACTGGAGTAAATGGTGTGGAATTTATGTTCCCCCAAGCTAGAGCATCAAAGAGTTCAGTTAACTTTTCCGACTGGCCCAATTTGTGCTTTTAACGCTCTTTAGCATTTTTAATAACGCAGGTTTCAAAGAATCATGCGAACCAATTTTCAAAGGGATTTAACGGGTAGTCGACCTTACTTTTTCTCTTTGAACACAAACCAATGACGAGCCTACAACTCAGCTAGTTGAATAATCATGTCACATTCAACTTGTCTTGGAATTATTTAATCCACATGTAACATGCAACACTGAGCAGTTGAGGTCCATGTGGATATAAGAATTGGTGCAAAACTTTATTTTCCGAGGAGCATACATCACTGGTTCGGTTTACCCTGATAAGCTGACGCCAAGGCTCAGCTTATACAATATGTATTCGTTCAAAAATTAGTGTTCGGTGGAATACATGACTGATTACATCTTATACGATTATATTCACGATAAAGTAACTTAGTAAAGCGATATATTCAAGCTCAGTGAGTGTAACTCACGGAGTTTAGTCGTGGTTTTCTCAATGAAAACGTCATCTCGGTTACAGATGTTTTGCTAGAATGTTAGACACAAATATACGAAAAACCTTCCAGCCTTCAGAGGGGACTTAACAGGCCTCTAAAACCAGACGCATGGACATGTACAAACAACGCATCATGCAGCCTAAAATGGTCGTTTCTGTCTCACACCAGACGAGTGCGTTGCATTGTAACTGAACCCACAGATGCAACTTAAAGGGTTTTTGAACGACAGACCTAATGTGTATCATTAATTCCGTATTTCAAACAGACACGGAAATTGCTAGGGGGCTTTTTATCTACGCTTTTTCCTTGTTTTATGTTCATTTACTTCCAGTGAACCTCGCTGTTCAATTTTTTTGAATGTGCCGACAGTGTTATCATATTCACCTACTTCACGAACAATAAAAACGTATAAAAAGCTGAGGGAAAGACAAGAGAGAATGGTCAAATAGTCAACACAAATTCTGCCTTACAAACCGAGTCTGTTTGCTTCTAAAGCTTTGTGAATCGCTTGTCAGTACTATATCTGGTTTACCATGTCTAAAATACTACCAGCTTGTATTTTTTCAACCAACCACATTCTTTAATAATTTATTCTAACCTTTTAAAACTACCTATCGTGAGTAATTTTCTACTGCATTGAACTGAGCACTGTTTTGTTCATTTGATTCCTAGTCAGAAACTGCATTATCATGCACCGCTCCCTCACGCCAGTCGTCACTTCGGAAAGACTTTATTTCGCCCCACTCGTTGACTACCACTTTTTACTCAAGCATTACAACACAGGAAAATTTGCTAACACACATCCATCTGACTTGTACTAGAATATCTACAGATGGCGAAATCTTTGGTGACACGAAGCATTCCACTGAACCACATTATGGGTGGACTTTCGCTCAAAAAGACCATAGCCTATCCACACATCAGTGCGTATATTTGATAACGACACAAACTGATCGATGACGTAAATTTTGCAGCCAACATAACAGTGTTGGTGGTAAGTGTTTCGTTTGTTCACTCAGAATTATTGGAGCAATCTGTCAGTCAGCTGCTAAACACATTCTGATGCATGTCTTTTGGCTAGCCCTTTCAGTTCGTTCTCTGTGGTGTCATACCAGCGAATCTCGCATTCACAGAATCCATACTGGTCAAAAAGCGTAAAACAATTGTTTGCATACAAAAAGTACCGACATATTTCGTATTGATTAATTGAGCATCACTTTATTCACACTGTTCTTTTTGTATACAATCCATAGATTTTACATATATGACTGGCGAGTGTAAACGAAATGGAGATTGTCCGTGGTTGTACGTGGTCACACTTTTGCATGTTCTATCTGTGTGGCTGAACTTGTTAATTCAAAGGATTGACAATTATGTTTTGCAAAATACCTCCGTTTCAGTTCGTTCCTGTGTCATTCACATAGTCACAATTACGTTGTTATTCTCCCGCTGGTTGCGTTTTCTTCTAGATAATCTTCTTGATTTATAAATAGTCTAATCTCAGTCGCGGGGTTAACGATTGGAGTTGACAGACAGTAACTGTGTCTTCTATCGAGACGATCGGGCAAACCGATCATCACTCACAAGCGAAAGTGCTTGAACGTTCACATGACAATTTGGGCGTACCTGATGTGAGGTCAGTGGCTCAGTGGTAAACAAGGTTGCCTCATGAAAGCAAGGTCGGAGTTTTAAACATGACCATGGCAAGGATATGCACAACTGAGGAGCTCTAATGAGAGAGAACCTTGAGTCTAGTTAATCTTTTCAAAAGAGGCTAGCTAGTACGTTTATCTGAATTCGCAGGCTGCGATCTTATGTGAGTGATGCGCAATGTAAAATTCTATAACATTCACCGTAATCACTAATGTACTGTCAGCCATACAATGGCAGTCACGACGTGACTGAACATAATCTTACGTTGAGCAGCACTTTAATAATGACTGAAAGATGTCCTCAAAAGTCCCATGATGTCTTCGTCCATTTTTATAATCAGGCTCAAGTCGTTTGCTGGGTAGTTTATTGAAATACATTTTGTGATGGAACGTCACAGGCTTGTTTTGCCGTTCACTACTAAAGGGATTGTCGGGAAAATTCCGGCCGTATGAATCACAAATTTATTAATAATAATCGCTGGTTGTTCACACCTGACCTATTCCGCTACCTTGACATAATAATCACGCTTGCGTACTATATGGATGCGGAGGGATACGTTGAATATGAATTCGGCTCCTCAAGATACAAATACTTCAGATAGGTCGAACGGGAGCCGACAACTGAAAAGTGGTTTTATTCAAAGAGTAGTATTTTACACTACTAAGGTTCACCAAGACTCAGGCAGTGTGGTACAATGCTGTGGATACACAGAACCAATATTTTTCCAACTGTAGAAGAACGGGCTTAGAAGGGATAGCCCGTCTGTTTGCGTATTACCCAATACCACTGAAAAATATGCCATATCATTCGAAAGCCTGATGTGGCTTTGACTACATCCACTGTGAGCAGCAGTTATTAGAGGCAGACAGCAATATCTTGTCCACAGTGCTCTCAAGCTACATAAGCCTCTCACTGTCAAATGAGTCAGACTTTTGAGTCACTGGCTCCCGGCAGGGTTCCCAAGAAAAACTTATCAATCGTCGCCTTGCAGGGTCAGGTTTTCAATTCAGACACTCGAGATGAGGACCTCAAGTCAAATCGTTCTGTGGCGTAAACGATCGGAAAGCACCAGAAACAACCGTCGCTATAACAGACCAGTTCATTTAATTCCACGTTTCGCACCTTTCACTTTTGAATTGTCAGATGTATTACACTACTTATGAATAATACAGATTTAGTGCTCAACAGTGGTGATGGAGGATCCCAACGAGAACTACTGGAAAATATTTTTTCTTTCTGCTCTTTCTGTTCGTCACACGTTCGCGCTTACTTATTGCAGTGTTACTCTGTGGACCAATATCAGGACCAACGGCAACCCAGCCACTATACCCAATGGCACCGTCCAAAGCTGAAAAGTATGATGTTTTTGCCAGTTTCAGACCGTAAACCAAATGGATGAAGGGATATATATATATATATATATATATGTTTTGCTTTTGAGCCTAATGAAGGGACTCGTTCGGTTAACCTCAAGGAGTTAGATTCAAAAGGGCTATCGGTTTCACAGCATTTCGACTATCTCATCCAGCTTCCATCGAGTTATAAGAATCATGACATACAAGCTTCGCAGGAGACATTCATCAAACGTCACATGTTGATGTCTGACACGCGGGGTATACGAAGGGGACTATTGAAATGGGAACGTTTTTGGAACTACTGATACCATAACATGAAACACAGCCGTAAGTATGCCTGAACTTGTCATGTGCGTATATGTTTACCTGTCAGAGTGTAGGATATTGTCCAGGTAATTGCGTTGGTTTAATTAAAATGTCGCATTTAGATATGAAGACACATATGCGACAATGTAGATCGATCCCTGCTTATTTTTACATCTATAGTGTTTAGTCTTGATACCAATCCTATTTGATTTATATTTGATCGCAATTTTAACAGCTGTACTTCAGAACTCGAAAGACAGTGGTTAAAGTGGATACCGCACACCTGGTCACCTGTTGCTTTTTCGATGGGTCGGTATCCCAAGTCGGATTCGTAATTCATTAGTGCGCATGTTGCTGTTGTTGTCAGATTATAGTGCGATAATTGCACGGGACGAAAAAACATTCCAGCAACCGGCTCCGGCTTTTGTGACCACTACATTCAAATTTGGATATCATTAAAGGTAAGGCGTTTACTTCCTTTCAGACTTCCTCGAGCGGAAGTGCTAGGCCACACGAGCTCACAACTCGGAGTCCACAGTCAAATCAGTCGACAGAATGCTACCGAAGGATCAAATGTCTTTAAGAGCAATAGCAATGTTTCCTATGGTTTGGACGTCTTTAAAAGCGTATCTGTAAGAACCTCAGCCCGAAGTTGAAGACAGAGCCGCCTGTCGACGTTGCTATACGGCTACGAAACCTGATCATAGCATCAGCGGTATTTTAGCTGCTTTCATTTACATCGTCTTAGGTGGATCCTGGGTTTTCGGTGATCAGAGATGGATCCGAACATAAGTATTCCGATGGGTAGGCAATCACAAGATTAGTTAAGTATTGGTATTTACTCAACTTTTTGGCTCGCCGTAAAATATGCGCAGAATGGATTCTGAAGTGGTTGCTGTATGGGCAATTCATCGTTGGCAAGCGAAATCTTGGTGGTCATAAGCCACCCAGCAATGGTTGAGTGAACCACATATGTCTCCACAAACAAGGCCTCATTCCTTCGGGTTTACATTGGATTCGGGGTATGTAGGTGGAACCGTAAGTGGTGGGGCGTGAGCGTAAGGTGAGAGGTGTTCACTGGTGTCCTAACACACCAACACCCTATAACACTGTAACCGTTGATGGCCGTCATTGTAGATGTCTTTCGATCACAGAATTCTTCGACCAGTGTTGGTGAGTGGCCATTTTCCATACATGCTATCAATTTTTTTTATCGCTTCAGCCTGGGTTTCCCTCGAACAGATTCGACCAACGATACAGAACAGGCTTATTAACAGGATGAGTATATGGCACCGATGGTTCTGGTAGTATACTAAACTGATATGTTCGTGATAGACAGCTTGTGATATAGAGCCATATCTACGTTGTATCGTAAGTGTGTTCATTCAGGATAATCGGAAACCTAACCAGTTCTTATTTTTTAGTAAAGTTGTCATAATCATCCGTTTAATAACTGCAGTTACTAAGGCGTTATCGGAGTAATGTCGGCTAAGATGCATATATATGGTGGATAACAAGCTGTGTCTTCAACAACCAAGATGGCGTTGATCTGTAATATCCGAATCATTTGAATGATAAAATTGGCCAAAACATGATAAAAACAAAGGCTTCATTCGCACATGAGTGAGCGTCTACGTACTTCTATGCCCTGAAATGTGTGCTGGTGTTCATCACTTGGGTTAGTCCGTTTGAACGAAGAGCATGTATTTACACTCGCGGTCATTTTCAGCATCACCTTAGAGTTTGGATACTCGCTGTTTATCAGTTCCTTTTACAAAGTGGTTTCGTGTTCAAAATGGCTGTTTATGGAGTGGCTGGGTTCGTGGGTCTACTGGGTTGACGAGGTAAAGTCCGGATGAGAATGTGGGTGGACCAATTACTTTATGCATATTCGTTTTTGCGGGTGCGGGCTAGATAGGATTAGCTGGGTAAAAGGAATAAAGCAGGTCTTTCTCGTAAAGTGTTACTGTGGTATATTCAATAGATCATGTCAGACTCGTGATAGTTCCGAACCGTCAGATTGGTTCGCCGCTTGTGGCGTATTTGCGGTTAACAGAGCTTTTGCCAATGCACTTCTTTTGTGCTTATAGAAACCTCATTGTAACACGGTCGGATGGTCAAAGGTAACGTCATACTGTCCGAAGATTTTGTGTGCAGCAGTAGCTGAATCAATTTCTAGCTCTCAAAAATGCTGAGCCTCGTTAGGAGAAATTTTTCAGCACTATATATGATATGTGGTGCGTAATTCTGACTGGTGGGCGGCCTATCGAAGGCAAGGGGCTTGAAAATCTTTACAACTGATTCGATACAACCTGGCCAGAAGATAGACCAAAAGGTTTAAGGTAACCAGATACAAACTGGACTGAAATGAAATACTGTAACAGGTCTGCCCTTGGCAGATGCTTGCGTTAATATGTCTACTTCACAGCCTAGCGTTAAGTAGTAACTGGCGTGAATATTTAGTTGACGGATAAATTACTTGTCGC
>JTDE01000824.1:166088-178446 GCA_014338405.1 Paragonimus skrjabini miyazakii
TTCCGCTGAATTTTAACTCCCCAAAATTCCGTGCACCAGCGACCCGAACGCAAGGCTCGCGAACCGAAAAGTGAGTTGTATTTACTGATTATCGATTAGTTCGCTTAAGTTGGTTTAAACGTTGGCTGTATATGTGAAGTTGAGAAAAGTGAAACGTGTGAATAATAATCAGAATTTTGATATAGAAAATAATGTGCAAAACGTTACAGAAGATCGATGAGCCTCGTTCACATCATGTGTACATGTGAGGTTGAAGAAGATGAAAAGGCATGGACAACAATAAAAATTATGAAGTAGAAAATAGTGTATAAAACGCTACACATAGATCAGAGGACGAAAACTGAGGGAAGATATCGTTTTTTCACTCTCATTGCCTACAAACATGTATTTTGTAATTTACAACAAACTGAACGAATCATACTAAGTCAAGACAACTGACAGAACCAAAGTACTCAATGGTGTGGTCAGAGTCAATCAAAGCCACGATAGTTTCAACACTACAGTTGGTTGCCTTTCAGGAAAGAATTTTTGTTTTTGGACGCGTGGTTAGTAGAGATTCGATCAGCATCAACAAATATCGACTCCGATTACGTAATAGAACTGTGTATCAACCAGATTTACCTATTGTATGCCCTCTCGAGAAAATAACGAGCAACTGTTTGTAGTGGAGTGCAGTCAATCGTGTACGCCATATCTGCATTGGCCAATCAGGTTGTGTGACACTGACCTATATAAAACAATTTTGGTTTTGAACAAAGCAGGTAAGAAGACAGACAGTGGCAGATGGTAGCATTTCGCATTGCCTCTTCAGTAACAAACAACAATAACCATGAGCATACATATGACACGATTGGGATGAGGGGTGAAGAAAATAAAATAGCAGATTAGGTGGAGAGCAACAACGCAAAACGATCAGGTCCATGGGAGACTAGGGCTTATATATAATTACTGATGAGTAGTCGGGGATTTGCTTTATTTCAATTTGAACATCACCCACAATTGATCGCAGCTGTGACATTCCGATAGACTATCCAGTCGACCCCTTTCGAAAAGAAGCACTAGACTCGAGTTTTGCTCTCATTGGAGCTCGTCAGCAGTGCATATCATCGCCACTGCCGGGACTTGTTTTTGTACGAACAAGGCTGGCTTGAAACGACTAATCGTGACCGCCTCAGCGAAACGCAGAAAACGCGGATTAGCGTGGCGCATTATAATCATGAATGTTGATTCGGGATTAATCCGGTGACCAGTGGCCAACATGTGTCTGGTGATAGACGAGGCCGGACGTTTCCGTGATCTTGGGACAAAGGAAGTACACTGTGCAGTCACATCTTGAACCCATTTCAGCAGATGTCCCTTCATCCTAGAGTTCAAGCACCTATCGGTTCTGCCAATGTAACTTTCGCCGCAGTTGCACACAAATTGATAAATACAGTGTAAGTTGGCGCCAACAGGTTGCTGTCGTCAGACTGTTTAGCTGATGAACTCCGACTGCTTACAACGACGTTGCAGGATAATAGGTATCCACTGAGATTTATCAACAGACACAGCCAGTAACGTGTAGCAGTAGACGAGGTTTCCACGGCTGAGAAGAAGAAAGTCAGCATTGAACTACCAATAAAAGGTGACAATTTTTCACTCCTCATCTTACGTCAATTCTCATCTTAGGCTGGTACAATTATATATCAAATCAATTAACAACAAGGGAAGTTACTGATCAAAAATAGTACTAGGGTAAAGCGATTGGGTGAAACACAACCACGACTTTGTTGTGGTTATGACCACAAGGAAGGTTTTATTTGTATATACACTTCGCCGTAACCAGCCATCTGATCTGCGTGTTAGTACTACGTTTAAAAATAGCGTGCGGTCACCAGTTTATTATTCCAAAGTGAACACGATGTTACTATGAGCCTTGTCAGAAAGCGGTCAAAAACATATGTAAATTTTCCGTCTTGTCCACTACGCAAAAACATCTTCCACATATCTTCTGATTGGTCATATCCACACTTTCACAGCTATGTACCGACTGGTCTGAAGCGAGGTCTTGTACGCTGCTGGAAAATAGAACAAAAAATATGTACGGAAGATACGGCAGAAAGGGAGTTAAGCATGCTACAGGGTATCTTTTCTGGTAATGCCTATCCTGATAGATTTATCACCAGAATCATGCAAGATAGACATGTGCAAGCCCCAGTATATACAGCTGATAGTAAAAAGATGTATGTAACTTTGCCGTTCAAAGGGGACACGACAGCCGAGCTGATAACGCGCCAACTAACTGAAGCGATCCGCAGTACCTATTTTGCTGCAAGTCCCATCGTAATGTTCCACTCAAAACGGATGGTGCCACCTCTGAAAGATTATATGCCTAACAGTGCTGCTTCATTTTTGGTCTATTCATTTGTCTGTTCCTGTGATTCAGCATACATTGGTCGCACCACTAGGCGTTTGTCAGAAAGAATTCGTGAACACTGCCCGGCGTGGCTTGCTCCAGAATAACAAAGAAGATTAGCTCATCCATTCTGGCCCACCTGATTGACTACGGCCGACACACAGATACGGATATAGCGCTTCGCATCGTTTATCGTGTCCCGGTCGCCGCATCAAGAAAGATCAAGTGGCGCATCTTGTCTATAGCCGAGGCGGTCGCAAACCGATTACGTCAGACAGATTTGTGTGTTCAAAAACAGTTCATTCACACCCTGGGATTACCTTAGCCAAACTTCCACAGTCAACCCACGCGACAATTTGATCCAGTCCCCCTCAACTCACCCTAATTAACACTGACTTCCTAAAACCTCCCTTCCGTGTGATCATAGCCACAAAAAAGTCGTGGTTGTGTTTCACCCAATCGCTTTACCCTAGTACTATGTTTGCTCAATAACTACCCTTATTGTTACTTGATTTGATACATGATTGTACCAGCCTAAGATGAGAATTTATCGAAAACAGTTGTGTTCGTCAAAACCAAAATTGCTTTACATGATTTATACGGGATTTTCAATTAATTGACCTGTATATAAGGTGTTCATAACAGATTAGATTGGACTTTGTGTGTGTTGTAGTGAATACGCAGCTTGCTGTGAACCCGACTTGTTCTACGTGGTGACAGAGATGAAGAACCCAGATTGGATGGGTGCGAGCCCAACAACAGGATTGAATTTCCGATCACCGGCCCAAGTGAACATGAATGAGGATGAAAGACTTCCTGAAAAATGAAAAATGTAGAAGTTGCAATTTCAGGTTTTCCGCACGCTAGCTTGACTATCGTCAGCCGAGAAGGCGTTACAAATGGCGATGTTTCGTCATGCCATCGGCGAGCAGGCTGTCCGCTGCATTAATACATTCCCATATGAGGCAGACGAAGACCCAAAAGACTGGGGAAACATGATGAACAAATTAGAATGTTATTGTTTGGGATTTACGAACGACACTTTTGAGAGATATAAATTTATTTGCCGCGTCCAAGAACCAGGGGAATCCATAGATCAGTTTGTTCAAGCTCTGAGGTCCACGGCCACAACTTGCGGTTTCTGTAACTGCATGCATGACAAACTGATTAATGACAAGTTAATTATCGAAACGCGAAACGGCAAATTGACAAACAGGATGCTGAGGGATCCTCAGTAGACGCTAAAACAATGCAGTGATATGTGTCGAAGTGAAGCGGGAGCCGAAAGAAAAGCAGAGGCCCTAAAAAACTTCCCTCGACAGAAGATGCTTATCTTATGGTGGCCAAAATACCAAGAAATCCTCTAGCAGGCTGCACTTTCTGCGGAAGAACCTATAGTTTCAAGAAAGAACAGTGCCCACCATGGCGAAAAACCTGCACAAAGTGTGTCAAAACGAATCACTTCTCTGTTTGTTGTAAAAGTGGTCCAAGTTCGGCAAATGACAACCCAACTTATAAGGTAATCAGTGAGTGTGATTGGAGTGAACAAACCCCACCAGGGTATACGATCTGCCGAAATTGAGTTGAATGGAATAACAATAAACTTCCAGGTGGACTCAGGTGCAGGTGTCAATCTTGCTCCTCAGTCCTGCGTCCCAAACGAATCACTTACGGATACGAACCTCGTGCTTCGAATGTGGAATGGAACATTGGTGAGGCCCACGGGGAAGATAACAGCAATCCTACGCAACCCAGATAATAACAAACGTATCGAACAAGTTTTGTTTGTGGTTAAAGAAAATTTGCCACCCTTTCTCGGAGTTGAAACAATCGGAGCGTTGGAATTGGTAACACTTAACTGTGTGCATAACGTAATCTAGCCATTGGCAAAGATCTATCTAAACTACTCCAGTGTTTTTGATTGTACTGTAACTTGACCATCGATCCGGATGCGAACCCAGCCGTGCTACCAATTCATCGTTTGCCACTCAATGTAAAAGAGACATTTGAAAAGAAACTAACATGGTTGATGGATTTGGGAGTAATATAGCCAACCGATTGCGTCAGTCAAGTCGCTATAGCCAACAAGAAGTCCGGCGAGTTGAGAATTTGCATCTACCCGAAACCATTAAATGCAACATTAAGAAGGGAGTATTTTCCAATCTCCTTATTGGAAGATGTTTTTCCTCAAGTAACCGACGCATGTTTTTTCACCAAGGCGAATTTATCATCTGTTTTCTGGCATGTAAAACTGGACGAACAGTCCAGTGTGTTAACGACATTCCAGACACCTTTTGGTCGTCTTCGATGGGTTCGTCTACCGTTCGGATTGAAAGTCTCCAGCAAAATATTCCGAAACCGACTAGTCCAAGCAATCGAGAACCCACCTGGTGTCATGTGCATAGCTGACGAAGTCTCGATCTACGATCGTACCAAACCCGAACAGGACAAGAATCTAGAACTCCTTCTTGCCAAATGTCAACGGGTCGGCATCAAGCTCACACAAAGGAACATTAAATATTGCACCAACGAATTTACTTTCCCTGGATATGTTTTATCCAGAGAAGGAATCAAGCCTGATCCAGTAAAAATCTGTGCAATGGTGAATATGGCACACCCAACTGATATGAAAGGTAGTGTTCGTTTCAATGGAATAATTAGCTACTTCAGTCGATATTTGTCCTGTTTAACGCAAGTCATGGAGCCCATCAGGCTACTGACCCCACAAGAACACGCTATGGGTGTGGGGAGATGAACCGGAGCGGGCGTGGAAACATACCAAACAACTATTTGTCAAAGCTTTTGTGTTACGCCACTATGGTTCACGTGTGCCGTTAGTGAAACAATGTGAGAGTAGCGAAAATGGGACTGGAGTAGTTCTGATGCAGAAATGACAGCTGATCGATTTCCAAAGTCGAACTATGAGTAGTGCCGAGACTCCATACGCACAAATCGAAAAGGAACTGCAGGCGGTAGTTTTTGCTGTGGAAAAATTCAACGATTGCACATTTGTAAAAAGAACTATTGTCCAGACCGACCATAAACCATTGACAATTATCGTAAAAGAAAGCCTCTGGACAAGGCATTTCGCTGTCTGCAGGTACGCCAACAGAAATATAATTTCGAAATCGGATACACCCCTGGCAAGAACAGGGTACTGGCTGATACACTATCGCAAGCCCCACTGTCAACGAAAGAAGACAACCGTACTGGATATGAACAGGTACACCTAACGTTCGCGGAATCACACTCGTGTTTACCACGTATAAGACAAACGTTTGTCGATGACGAAGAGATGGAGAAGCTCGAAGAGCAAATCAGAAACGGTTGGCAGGACAACGCACAATAATTGGATGAACTAATTCGTCCTTATCTCAAGGTCCGGGATTAGTTAACCAGAGCAAACGGTCTTGTGTTCTTCGTAGAACGTTTGGTAATTTCCCGAGCTGCCAGAAAAGTCACCATGGAAGAAATACATCGTTCGCACCTCGGTGTGCGCAGTTGTACTAGACCCACTAAGGATACCGTATACTGGCCAGGTATGACTAGTCATATCAAGGACTTTGTTTCAACCTGTACGGTCTGCAAGCAGTACATGACTCGACAGCCAAAGGAACCCATGGTGTGCCGTTCAGTCCCCGAGCGACCTTAGCAACACGTAGCAGTTGATCAATTCTTGCATGCAGACAAGTCATATCTACTTTATATGGACTATTTCAGCGATTTTTTTGAGATTGAGAAATTAAATACTACATCAGTCGAGGAGATAATTGGCAGATTGAAAGCCCAGTTCGCAAGATACGGCATTCCAGAGTGTGTGAGATCAGATGGTGGTTCACAGTTTTCAACACAACAGTTTGCAGAGTTTACCAAAAAATGGCGGTTTAAGCATGAAGCCTCCAGTCCACACCACAACCAGTCTAATGGTAAAGCGAAACCTGCTGTGAAGGAGGCAAATACAATAAGGAAGAAATGCTCAACAACCAAAGTAGATGCCAATCTAACACTGCGAGAACACAGACACACCCCGTTAGCAGATATAGATTTGGGTCCGGCTCTGAGGTTCATGGGAAGAAGAAAGGGGACTCGAATACCACTTGTTGGAGATCGTCTAGCCCTACAAATGACCAGGTGGAACATCGTGAAAAAACGTTCGAAACAACGAATAAAGCCAGAAAGACTAGTGTATAACAAAGAACCTCATGAGCTGCCAAGACTGGACGAAGGAAATACCGTTTGGATTCAGTCGTTCGGTATGAGCTCGGACAGATGGGCCCCAGGGATCGTAGAAGGACGAGACGGTGAGTGTCCTTATGTGGTACGCACAAATCACGGAACATTAGAGAGAAACAGAGTGCACCTACGGAAGCAGGAAACGACAACCACAAGTTCCGGAGCAGCTGAATCCAGTTCTAATAAAGACATCCAGTTCGTTCTCCGAAACCGAAGATTATTTGAAGAGAGATTAATGTGATGAAGTGCAGCCAATCGTGTTCGTCATATTGTAGCAAAAAGACGTCCAGTAAAGCACCATCTGTATTATCCAACGCGCTAGTTACCATGCCACACGCGTGCTCGCGAATTCGAATCACAATTCCAGTCCACAACAACCCCCTGTTTCCGCTCACACGTCGTGGGCACTTTTGAACGGCTTATGTGTGTGATCGGCTTCTCCTATCCGGGGTTTTTCCGCCTGCCAATCTTCGCCCGTTGGTCGGACTTCGTTGAGCAATGGTTCGTCCGGTGGCTCGTGTTGTCCTCCATCTATCCACTGCGGGCTATGACTGTACTCCACGACCGTGTCGAGATATTCTTCTGAGTGGTGGAATAATTGCGCCTCTGATTTCACGAGTCGCAGCTAGCAGCCTTAAATATTCTAATGTAAAATTCAGTGTATCTATCTGCAAATGTTTGTAATACTTTAATAGAAACGTTTCATTTGTAACAAATTTGTGGGAGAAAATGCGATTTACACATTCAACAGCCAGTCGTCTTAGACAGAAATCACTTATAACAATGAGAATGCGAACATTACTAGATGCTAGCATCTCACGTTTCCCCTTCAGTATCCAAAGCAGTAATTAATAATAGACACAGTACTGGTAAACTGGGTTGAAAAAGTAAAACAGATAATTGGTTAGGATGTGGATAGTAGGTCCGTGAAAGTTTGTGGTTTATATATAATTGCTTTTGTAAATACATTGCTCACTTGAGACGACTAATTGTTACAGTCGTAGAGAACAATAGGAAATGCGGATTAGTTTGATGCACTACAGTCGGGAAAGCCAAGTAGAGATTGATTCGATGACCTGTGTCTAATTGATGTCTTGCAAACGACGAAGCCAGAATTCTGAGTGAACCCTGGATGATTGGGTTAGGCTGCGTAGTCACGCTGTGAACGCAGTTTAGCAAATGTGCCTTTAACCTAAAGTTCAGGCACCGGTCGGTTCTTTCGAAATAATTGTCTTCGTGGTTGCAGACAAACTAATAAATTACGTATGGGTTGTTCTGTCTTTTAGGAAGGTAACGGCAGACTATGAGTTTGGTCCAGAACTGCCACTTCGGCTATCTTACAAGTTCGTTTAATCTATGTGGTAAGGCGTCATTTCATTTCAAATCGAAGAATCGTCACCTTTGAATGGTAGATCATTGCACAATTTTTTTCCTGTCCGACGTGGGAACTTAGCTTAATGTTGAGCGCTGCTAGTTGTGTCCATCAACAGATAGTAATTTGTATCCATTGCCCTGCAATCTAGTTGTAAATAACCGAAGTCCGCTAACCAAACAACTTAATATAGCAATCTAGCACACGCACCTAATGCTGTTTTGTGTCTCATTAGTGTAAGGCTTCTATACTAAGTGTGCTGGCCATTCAATGTTCGATTTCAATACACAGACCACCATTTCTGTGACCGATGAAAGTGTGTATGTACGGTTTTACTTCACCAGTTTCCAGTCCACAGGTGGTCGTCAGGTTAATACGGTGATTGTTCAACCGTTTTAACTATGCTACTAATTACAGAATCATTAAGTAAGACATCGCAATTTTCACGCAGAGTATGGTAATAATTATTCAAAATTTACACAACACCGGACTTAAGGTGAGGGATGTTAGCGTGCCAGTTAAACGGGATTTATAGATCTGATATAACCAGAGTTCAACAAAGTTCCCAAAGTTATGTGGGCCTCCCTAGTACAACCCAACCATAAAATCCATGGGATTTGGAGACTTCACGGAAACTAAACTACACGCAATAATCGGAACCAACCAGACTGACACTTAGTCTCTCCCGACTGTGACCTCCTTTTCACATTTCAAGTGTTAAAACGGATGGAACACAAAGGTGCAAACACAGACAAATTCATTTTCCAAACAAACGAGAACAAATAACCTGCAACCATTCGAAGAAGACACGGTGACGCTATCAATGTACACTCTAAGTTTTCTGGGACCAGTCGTATTGGAAACGAAAGTAAATTACGGCAAGTGACCAAAAGCAAAGACATACGATCTTTCACCTTATATGAGCAACTAGTTTCTCCTCTTGAATTGTGAGTTTGTGTTCACAATCGGTAGCACGAGTAGAGAAGTGGTTTAAGAAAATATGGCAACAAACAAGATTTCAGAGTATTCCCAAGTTTGTTACTGACAAGTTATAACGTCAGCGGAACTCGAGTTTAATGGTTTATTTCAAAACAGGTAGATTCAGACGGCCACAAGTAGCCGCAGTCAGCCATGAGTGACATTCACGTTATAATGGTACATTCTCCAGTGTCCCAAACTGTTTGGACAGTACGACTCTCCGATGACACCTTTGCTGTGTTGATTGCGCCAGGAAAAGTAGGAACAAAAATCTGCAAATCCTGTAACTCATTTCAAGGGAGGCTGGTTCTGGCTAGTTAAAATGAATTGTCGAAGCGTCCGTACCAATCCCAGAGTCGTGTTTCAGTACAAATTTCACGTTAGGCCGTTGATACACAATACAAAATCAATGAAATTTCGCCGTACCACCGAGTACAGATTTTGGTCAATGAAAGAAAAAAAAGTGTGTACTTTGTGGTATGTTTTTTCCACAGTTGTTGCGC
The DNA here is from genome assembly GCA_014338405.1 of Paragonimus skrjabini miyazakii. Taxonomy (NCBI): domain Eukaryota; kingdom Metazoa; phylum Platyhelminthes; class Trematoda; order Plagiorchiida; family Troglotrematidae; genus Paragonimus; species Paragonimus skrjabini miyazakii. The sequence goes on from JTDE01000824.1 coordinate 175,570, forward strand.
CAACCGAACATTCTCTCCCATGATTCGCTGAATGGTAATAGACCAGTGCTGTCGCTTTTGAGCGTGGTTGCTCAAACCGATTGTTTCTACTGGTACCATGGAAAGTTGACCGTCTATAGGAAAGCAAAGCTAGCTTTTACACTAAGGAGCAGCCAGTGAGTATCATGCTGAATCATGGGCTGTAGAACGATAAGTCAACATGCACTGGGAAAGTTACTCACCTTGTTTGTCCTGGTTCATTGGACAAATACAATATGGCCATATTCTCCAAGTGCACGGCAGGCGCGTTCAACTAATCAACCAGCTATCAAGTGATGAGTTGTTGCTCCACCCTCCCTAACCTTGAGAAAGAAGCACACTTTGTTATACATGGATTTTGAACGCCGTGCCACTGCTTGCATGCAGTATGCTCGGTACTTCATACTTACATTGCCGTTTACTGTCCACAACTGTTGTAACTAATTGCATGTCCTGTTATTTCAGTGGTGCAGCACTGAAGTACTTAGGGCAGCAATTCACTGACACCAGGGTTTAACGATTCAGTGTCTTAGTGATAGGCAGCGGCCCTATTATATCCATTCATGTGCAAGTATTTTTCCATCGACTGAGATTAGTTTAAAGATGGCTCTTGTAATAGTGATATAAGCTCTAGTTTGTGCACAGAGCTCACACCTAATGCAAAATGCAATAAAATCTTCGTGCATAGAAACCACCGGAATCACTGACAAAACTAGGTTTTCGTTTTAGGTTGTTCACATGGTCCAGTCTGTCTACAAACGATCCAGGTGATATCTACAGCTCACCTCGGAAACAAAATACTTGAGAGGTTCCTCTTGTCAAATACGGATAGTCATTTGTGTTCATAGGGTTAATCCAATTCATTCATACCAGTCTTACTTAAATGGATCTTTTGACCGTTCTCAATCCCGATGTTGTCCCCAGACGAGAACTGGAATATCACAGAAAGTTATGATCCACAGCTTGAAGTTGTTTTCATTCGGTCTCGTCTTTAACCTCCAACGCAATAGTTTTCGAAGGTTTTTAAACCGGGTTACTGAAAGCAACTGTTCAAATCTACTTCTGAGACAGAAAAATTTTGGTCAAAACGATATTACACTGAAAACAACTTATATAAAGATGAACCGGGAAAATACACGCGTATCGCTGGGGAATTTTCAAGCGTTCAGTTTTAATTTTCATCGAGTTGAGATGTTCTTCCAGTTTCATTATCTTCTCTTCTCGTCTTTCAACCACTTTCTCCCTGTGACGAACGTAATTTTTGGTCTCGTTTGATATAATGTGCATTAATCTTGTTGATATCTTTCAGCAGTTGCCCATTGGTGATCCACATTCAGAAGTCCTTCTCGTCTCGAGTAAGACGTTTCAGTTAGGTCCCTGTAATATTACTGCCAATTCGTCTGACGATGATCTGATATTGTTTCGGAAACCCTGAGCGTTTTATACATTGTTACATGAACCCAATAGCTACGGTCATTTCTGTCAGTTGAATACTGAACTTGGTAAACTTTTTCCGTATTCTCCGGCCTTTGGTTTGTATCCATATATTCACTGTTCTGAATTTACTCGTGTCACTTTGCTTACTTCGTGGCGGAATGTTTATACTGGTGGCAGCTTTCCCTAACCCCATTAGAGATGTGACGTATTTGAATAACGAGACATCGCTAGTCAGATCTTTCATAAAACAGAAACCTGAAAGGAGGAAATTTATCTCAACGTAGCAATAGAATGTCACGTTCCCCTACACTTCAGTAAGCATCAGAAGCGTGGACATTAGCCCAGGGAAATGAGAGTTATGGTGGAGCAGAGAATGCATGTCAAGTTTATTACCACAATAATGCCAATCGAAAGAACCAAGAAGTCTGAGTGATTTTCATTAAAAAGACTGCAGTAAATTCGAACAACAGAACTGCGCTACTCCTGATTAACCAGTTATGTGTATTTGTTGAATCAGGAAATTGGTTACAGTAACAAATTTCCGAAGAGAAGCGAAATAATTAGCAAGAAAGAAATGATGTTTACCACCTAGGAAGATGTTGCTGATACCTGTTTAAAAGTGAGCCTTTTATCATGTGCAAGCTAGTGTTTATTTTTGATGTCGTTAAAGCACTGCTATTTCAGTTCGCCGAATGCAATTTCAGTATGTCACGCAAGTTTTTGTTCACTCAAGTATTATTGACAGAAGCTTTGATGAAGAAAAAACAATGTGCTAACACGAGGTTTTGATGTGATTATTGACACAGCTGACCATTACATGAAAAATCCGAAGCAAAAGCCACAACTTTATTTACAAAACCTAAATCAGTCGAAAAAACTCTTGGTTTTTGTTGTTGAGTAGTTTGATGCATCACTGTTTTGGAGTCACTCAGAATCATCTGTACTGTTTGTTTGAGATGGAATGGTAGTTGCCCTGTCCCGTACAGGTAAACGCACAGTTTGAATCAGTATATCGGTGAAATTGTAGTACCGCGTCTGAAAGAAACCGAAATCGTGTGATAATTGTTGATGTAGATTTGTTTCTCCACGAACTGAGAAAATTCGTCTCCACCGTTTGCATTCCCTATTTTCCCCCACTAACTTGACACTTATTACCACTGCCTCACCCACCCCGTTCTGTTTTATTGAACTAATGTGTCATTAAATGTCCTTGGCGCGAGTGGCCATTCTTGTCCTGGTCTGCCGGCGTGACAGTTCACCTTTGGCCATGTTGGTCCCGTTGAGAAACTATTGATTTTGCTGGACGAGACTATCGTCGCGAACAATTGAGGTTTGCCTTTTGCAATTATTCATGGGTTTCTTTAATAGTACCGTAGAAATTGTTGGATCCAGTCTTGTTCTCATTTTGGGGATCCGTTTTTG
>JTDE01000825.1:25277-47258 GCA_014338405.1 Paragonimus skrjabini miyazakii
TCACAATGAAGATAACTCCGACGACCGATGAGTTTGGAAATGCGCAGAAATGAATATGGATTCAGTTAGCCGTTAACTGTTCCAAAAATCGGAGCGCACGCGACACTGAACGCAGAGAGAGAACAAAGGGCTCGCGACCTAGGAAACCAATTTTTGTTAATTTGTTCAATGAATCAACTCACATGATTTAAACGAGTGTACATGTGAATTTGAAGAAGGTGAAAAGTGCGAAAAACAATGAGAATTATGTAACACAAAATGCTGTACAAGACGCTACACGAGGCATGATTATATCTGGATGTAGCGGGATATCTCGCAGAACCGAGAGGTGTTTGATTTCCAGAGTGAAGGAACAATTGCCTAAATGGGTGCAGAACTCAGTATTACCGAAGAACGGCAATGTTGTTGAAACACGCAAACAACCAGTGTCCGCAATCGCAAGACACATCCTGACCACTGGTCACGTGATCGATCCGGCTTGTGCATTCAGAATCTTATTACGTCATCCCCGCTCACGATTTTTGCGGTTTACTGAGGCTGTTGCAATCAATCGACTGAAGCCGGCCGTGTGTGTTCAGAAACAATTATTCGTGAACCTGACCCTGCCTTGGACTTAGTGATCTTTCCTAACACATCAATCGACTATCCACCCAACCCACCCCTAAACTGTTCGATATAAAAAACCGTTTCATGTTATTGTAAATTTGGTACTGATGGGTCAATACGAAATGCTTGCATCTACCAGTTTTCGTGTTCTAACAGTGTTGTTCAATATTGGAATGCCTGAAAAGAATACTGTAAGATTGTTGTTTCATTTCTGATCTATCTTAATTATTCGCGAAGATGCAGAATTTAAAACACCCGCAGAACTTGTATTATTATTGCTCATGTATGAATTTTGTACAAGTTCAAGATGGCATATTCGGGTTACACCAAGAATTATAAGAGCGTATACGCCGAATATATTTGGCGGTGGATCCAAAAAATGAGACAGAACGTCCATCGCAAGCGCTAACCGCCGGAAACGTTGCTAGCAGCAGCCGGCGATGTAGAGGACTCTTCATATTCCGCGTGGTAACTGTTCAACGTATTTTTCCAGTACATACGATTCTTCTGCTTGCGGCATGGCGCCTCCCAGGACCGCAATAAGCGGTCATGTTGGTAGTCTAATGTAGAACCGAAGGTTGGACGTAGTAAGTGCAGCTTGACGTGCAAAGCGCGTAATCGCGAATGTGGTCAGAGTTTAATTTGAGTGTAGCTTTCTGAGTGTCACATGAGCGTCACAATTTGTCCCATTGTTACTCTCAAACTACACGTGATCACTGGGATCTGACCATATATATATGTATATATTGTATACACCTAGGTATGCACAGACGTTCGCGTGCTTGACGTCAAGCACTGTGCTGTACAGCACATACAGGTGGGCAGATACGTAGAAAAATACCAAAAAAAACGTCCATAAACACAGAAGATATATGTATATACCTGTGAATATGGCATATATATATATATAATATATTCATAGGTGTATACATATATGTTCTGTGTTTATGGACGTTTTTCTGCGTATCTGCCCACCTGTATGGGCTGTTAAGCACGCGAACGTCTGTGCATCTCTGAATGTACCTTAATTAAGGTACCTTCAGGGCACGTGTCACTGGATAAGTGCGAACAGTATTTTGCGAGACAAAGTGAAATGTGCCATGCTTTATATGTTTTTAAACAGCACTATTTGTACTGTTTCACTTAAACTTGGTAAAACTTTCATATCATTAAATTTTCAGAAATTTTTGTACTAAAGGATACCGACCCTCCATTCCGATCGCAATATATTACCAATTCAATATCGACTGACATTTTTGTTATGGAAATTGACGGCTGAATTTACCCAACCATTTTGTATCCATTTAAACCCAACTTTGCGATTTCATTGGGAATCGCTTTTTTCGCCAAGTTTTTAACCGGAATTCTGAATTACCGTTTAATTTTAACGACTGTCTTGACATTTTTTCGCCTCATGACCATTTATAATGACGAGTGCATCTGTTGTTCGTTTGTATGACCGTTCTGGCTGCTGCATAAAGGTGGTTCGCGGAGTCGAGTTCGGTTCTTGCAATGAACGTCATGAGTGGTTCATGAATGGTTCGACACCAACTGCACCGGACTTACAGCTGATCATTACTCGGTGTAACATGCAGGCTGATCGTTTTACTCGGAATGCCCGCAACACTTGCGGACCAACTTTGGGGCAACGTGCAGATATCAGGGGACAGCATTCTTCCGAATTGGAGGTTCCGCCAACAGTCCTGTAAACGGAAACAACACAAACCAGAATGAACCAAAGGTTCAGTAATTACTGAGCCTTTGGTCGATGCATGGCCATGCATACGACCTATATGAACGAGAACTATAACGGCGTGAACCATACAGCGGCACGCCCTGTTACGCAATTCGAATTCAGCCCATGCGCGCTTGCTGGTTTCGACTACACGTTACACTCGGTATTAGAGCAAAGCTACCTCGAATCCGCCTGTATGCCGCGTAGCTTTGAAAGTATATTTCTCACTTTATGTTGTGGGTATGTACCCAATTCGGTAACTTGCAGGAGCTGGCGATTGTCGTTGAGACACAAATCACCAAGGCACTGGAGACACCTTTTGCAACTGGGTAATTCGGTGCATAAGACGTTGACTTTCGTAGTCATCCAGCAGCAGGAAACACTGGTCAAAGTCAACGAACTCCGTGACACATGCCCACCGTTGCTAGCCGCTAAGGCAGCCATAACACTGAGCAGTCAGTGAGAGATACAACAACAGCTCTTAAGGATAGAAGTGAACTCTGCATTCGTTTGGTAATATGAGGCACCTACGCAATAAAAAGCGACCCTTTGATGTTGGCGAATACAGAAGCTTGTCACCCTGACACAACTTCTAAGGTTACATTACCCATGCCAACTGGCTGAGAGCCAAAAAGTCCAAAGCTATAAAAGGCATAATGGCAACCCTCTCCCAGGCACTGGGTCCAGAGGAAACCATCTCAAGAAAAGGCGAGCTGAAACGTCGCCCTTTTGGGTCACGTACTCCGTATGTCATCTAATCGTTTACCGTACCGGGCATTATATGCTGAGGCCACCAACACTTGGGTCAAACCACGTGGTGGTCAAGCAACAACGTGGTCACAAAATATGAAGACCCGGACTACACCACTGAGCAACGTGGGTAGGTGTCGCCTGCCTGGCTGGGGTCCTCGTGGTCACTCAAACCTCTGGTTAGAGACGCTATCCGAGATGGCGATGTGTCGCAGTCAATGGTGTACCTGTATCCATACCATTTCCGCTTCTTTCTGTTAGTCCTCTCTTAATAATTTTCAGCCTTCTTAGTAACGTTTTCTTCTAAGATATTCCACGTGACTGTTGAGCTGAACGGCGGCCCGAGCCACAGTATCTTTTAGTCAGGCTCATGGCCGTTATGATGATGAGCTGAAACGTCACTTTCCTAACGTCAAAAGCTTGTCCCGAGATAGGTTCGTTGAAGAGCGAAAGCTGATAGCTTCACTCCGTAGAACAACGTCTATTGCAGTTTTTTAGACTCCCCCATCGTGTTCCGAGGTTTCTGACGTACGGTACACTGAATGATCTAGTAATGATAAATCGGGTGACTGCTCAGAGGGTCGGTCATCGGAAGCATCTGATAGTGAGTCTACCATCATCGAAGCCGTACGAGTATCTTGGGTCCTCCACGGTGCATGATCCTGCGAGATCTACTTCTGAACAGGTGGTGGAAGTGCCGGCACGTGGTATTCCCAAACCACAGTCTGACCGGAAGCTCTTTAAAAGGCTCACCAAACCTCACAAGACACGCACCCTCCGTGTGCAGAAAGTAAAGAAAGAGCTACTGGGACAGCCACCTCTCAAGGTAACCGCGCTACTGATCTCTGTTCAACATTAGATAGGTCCTAGTACAAAGAAAACTGAAACGCTGTGCTGACCAAAGAGCAAGCATTTTACAGGTTTCTTGCAAAAAAGCGCCATCGCCGATTGGCGCACCAACAGACAGTGTTCCCTAAATATCGTCAGTACAGACTACAATCGGGACATAGGGTACCCGTGAAACTACCGCAGAAAGTGGTTATGCAGAGAGACACCAAGCTTGGCACTCGACTATGCTATGCAACGGTTCAGTCACATTCACTTCATCAACCCCGCTGTGCTTATGCGGAGGTTGTCACCGTGGCCCAGAAGCAGGAACCGAGTTGCTTCAAAACAGGAGTTGATACAAGGAGCCCGATAAAGCCTACTCATCGCCACTAACTCTTCTTATTCTTATGGGACGCATGACTCCATTATTCAACTCTCCTGGGTTCACCCTGTGATGAGATGGCCCTAAGTTGTATCTATACCAGCTATCTGAGTCTGGTGAATAAACTTCCAGAACTGAGACAAGTGGTACACGACAAGCATCCTCACACTGTGGCTCTCACGGCCACAGTGATCACTTGACCCTGGTCTTTGACTTCCTTTGTTACTGGGTAAAACAGCCTGCAAGAAAGCAGTAGTTCCGCAATTTCAACCTGGCTGGCTTTGATATTATGAGAAATCATCTCACAGCTTTACGTGGACACCACTTCAGTTGCCTCAGACTACCAACGTGTAAATCGTATGTTACACGATGTTGACCTGTATGTTCCACGCAAGTTGATAATCAACTCTTCTCGGTCTCCTCTTCTAAGAAAGATTCGCCGACTTCTTGACAGCTGTGCAAGACTACTTGCCAGGCAGAGACAGTCCAGTAAGCCCGAAGATGCTGAAGCATTCCAGAAAAATGCTCAGTCAGTGCCAGTGGGAAGTCCGTCACTGTTGTCTCCAAGAGCAATCAAAAGTGCTCGAAATAACGCGTCTGAAAAAAGTTTCTCTTCAGATACATGCAACACCGTCACAAAAGCCAAACCTCAGCCCTGTCCTTGCGGCTATCGAACGGTGAAATTACTTCCGAAACCAACATCGTTACTGAATTATTCAGAGATCAGTACGCCACCGTTTACAGTTCTGATTCGTCAACTTCTCAGTGTCTATCCCCACGGGTATTTAAGCAGTCTCTTTTACATGCAGAATCTTCAGTGCACGACGTTCAGGAATGGTTTTCTGAGTTTAACTCTCTTAGTTCAGTGGGCCCGGACCAGATTCATCCTCGAATACTGAACTGTTCTGTACCAGCCAAACCATTTCATGACTTTTTTTTCCGTCGACTTTTTCAGCTGGTATCCTTCCCAAGGAATGAAACGAGGCATTTTCCTGTCAATTGTCGACCAATCAACCTAACGAGTATTTCGTGAAAAATCTTAGAGCGACTGCTCAAACGAGCTGTCTTAAGGCACCTTTTAGACAATGCTCTCATCGCTGTATCTTAACACGGATATCTTGTGTAACGAATATACTGCTTTTTAGGGACAGCTTAACGGATACTAAAGGTCATGGTCTCATATCGGACGTCATTTTCTTCGACTGCGTGGGCGTTTGACAGGGTGCCACGCGGCCAACTTCTACAGAAACTGGAGGCAGATCGTATCGAAGGTGTCATTCACAGCTGGATCGCTTCGTTTCTTAGTGATAGAGTCTTTCGTGTTAAAGTTGGCTCTAACTTCTCCCTTGCACCTATCTCAGCGGATGTACCACAAAGATCTGTCTTTGGTCCGCCACTATTTTTACTTTATATCAATGATTTGCCGGAGAGAATTCTCAGCCACTCCTCTCCATTCGGATGCTTTGAAAATCTGGAATTCCTACGATCTTAACACTTCGCAAGCTGACTTCGATGTAGTTGAGCCATGTTCGGTCGGGTGGCGTCTTCCCATCAACGACGATAGGTGTGTACACATGCATGTTGGTGGCGATTCTAGCAGCGTCTTCGTGGCACAATATGCACAAACGGAAGTGCGTTTTTTTCGAATACGTTGACTCAGTTGTTCATTCTGGCCTCAAGAAAGACATAATTGCGCTCCAGCGGGTACAGCGAGCTGCATCCAAAATTGTAGTAGGTCTTCGGAACGTTTCTTATGAGTCTCGGCTCGAAATCCTCAACCTTTACCATCTGGAATAACGAAGACTACGAAGATACCTCATTCTTTTTTCCTTCTTTCTAAAGGGTTGACAGGGAAATTCTTCATTCTCGCTAGTCTAAGTGGTCACAATAAAAAGTTCTTTGAAATGAGACCTCAGACACTTGTGACGGAAATAAGCGTCCAAAACAAGACCACTAATTTCATCAACGTAAATCGCTAATTCTTACAGCAAAGGGATTCCGCGTGACGCTTACAAAATTAGGTACCACCGGAAATGTGGTTAACTATCAAGGCATTTTAACTCTACTCCTAACATGTTTTTTTCAGGTGATGTTGCTCACGTTGTGTTTGTTGGGCTAAGGTTGATCCGGAAACTTTTGGTGGAAAGAGCGGATAAGGTAGCTGTTTGTGAAAACTTCTTAGGTATTGTTGTGGTTAGTACACCGAGGATTCAGAACGGTGATTTATTTAGGACACCTAGGGAATAACGGCGGAAAAACCCCCTAGTAGTAGCTGAGCTGGTCGGTGTCCACATTTGCACGTTACTTACCTAAGGAAGATACCCATTCTGGGTAACTGGAAGATAGACTAACATCTTCATGCTGCTATTGTAGTTATTTTGCTGCCCTACCGGTGTCCTGTTTATCAACAGTAAGAATTACCACTATTTCTGATGATTAGTTGGGGCTGATCGAAAAAGCCCATGGGAACACGACGGCGACGGCCAATTGCGAGCTTCATTCACTCTATTTCACCGTTACTTGTTGGCATACTGGATTACTCGTCCTTATTATTGACTTAATTTACGCTTTATCTTTGTAATTGTATTGTGCAATTGCAGCTTGGATACACTGTCTACAACATCTCAGAATCAGCATTAATACTGCATCGTAGTTATTTACTAAGACCCCAAGCATACATGGCCGTTGTGGATACAAAATGTCAGTACAAACGACATGTGATATACTTGCCTGAGTAATACGAGCTCGAGAATCAGACAACACTGTCTTATTCATTGCGCCTCCGGGCTAAGCAAGACGCACTGCTAAATGAGTCGGATTATGAATTTGTCGATTCCTAGTAGAGTCCTTCAGGAGAATCTTACTTCCTGTTGCCTCTTTGGTCAGACTTTTGAGTCAGTGACTCGGAGTGGGGTCTCCCAAGTCGACTCTTTTGTGCGGTATAAACAACTAGGAAGTGTCAGAAGTTATCGTTTTCTTGATAGACCAGTTCACTCATACTCAATTCCTTCCTCTGCTGCTAAGTACCCTTTCTTCACTCCAACAAAACGGATTGGCGTTTTCAACGTCGACATTTTTCGACAAATAGGTTAGTGAGGCTCTCTGGCGAACGCCGTTTTCAATCTGGAACTAAATGTCTGCTGTCTCCGAAACATGCCTTTATGATCTTGAAATTGTCCGCTGGAATTTGTTTTTAGTCAGTTAATGCCTTCCCGGTTACTTTAATTTGTTTGGGAAAAGTTTCACAGATATACGAAGATGGGGTGATGACGTTTAGAACAGATGATTGAAGATGATGGTAACGGAAAATTTAAAGAAAATGATTTCAGAGATGTATGGGAGAGTAACAGCAGACTTATTTGTTTTTCAGGTTGTATGGACGAGTTCGTTGATGTTTTCCCATCAGTGGTGTTACGTTTGGTCTGAAGGCACTTTCGATGTGAGGCTTAGAAAGAGTTTCCGCAGTTGTGACCTCTTGTTGAATTGCATCGGTCTGCAGTCCAGGTATCACACCAGGTTCGAGCTGACTTGAGCTTCGGTAAAGGAATTAGAGCTAGTGTTGTCATAGCAGCAGCCAATGTCAAGCGATGAATGCGCAAATTGCCCTGTCGGAGCTAAGTGACAAGTGGCCACTCTCTTCTTTTCCGTCAAGGTAGCAGATGTGAGCACATTCTAGATTGCACTCGAGTACCTCGACCTCGTCAGTTAAGGGGGTCGTACTCTAAGGATCTTGAATAACGTCGCATTAAGACTGGCTCTGGAACGAGAAGCCAGCTTAATAAAGACGCCGGAAGTTGTTTTTCGGTTGTGAGAAAAAATAGCCGTTCGTGTGGGGATTACGTCTGTTGTTGTGCATAGGAGAAATCGTGTTGAATGTAAAGCGTTCAGCAGCGCAAATTCCCTACGAATACAGAACACGCTTCTTGGTCCCTCCGTGATCATTACTGTCTTGTACCGTCCACCCTCTCTGCCTGCCATTTTGCTTGGGAGTTGTAAGCCATTATTCGACTGTTGGCGATACTTCTGTTATGCGCGAGACTTTTCAGTTCCTCAGACACAAGAGCAGGGCCGCGATCTGAGTACACTTAAAGGGGTATGCATAATATCGAAAATGGCTGAAAGGAGCACTTAATGACAGTGGATGCCATCATATCCGGGAATCTTTTGTATTCATCAAGGATCGTTAGTAAGCACTTGTTATCGGTAATGGGGGGAAGAGAGCCCTCAGAGTCGATATTTAATTTCCCGGGGGGACCGACTGCTTTAATTGGCGTGCCGTCTGGTGGAGTGTAAAATCTCGGTTTTAACTCCGTGCATATCCAACAACACGAAATGATAAATTTCATCCCCTCAACTGAATAGGGTAGATTTCTGAAGCGTATAAAATGCAACACCCAGATGACAGTCATGTAACTCCTTCATAGTCAATGATATATAATACATGCAAGACAGCGCATCGGCAGCCTGGTTTTCTTCTGGGCGATACGTGACACTAAAGCTACAGCACGAATTTTTGAGACTTCATCGTTGAATTTTGCCCTTCTTACTTTTCCCATGGTGTTTCACATCATACCTAAGAATGACAGATTTCTGGTCAGTAGTCAGTCAGAAATGGGTTCCCAGCAAATAATTCCCCCATGTTTTGGTGACTTCGGCTATAGCGTAAGCCTCTTTCTCGACGGAAGAATGATATTCGTTTGGTGACCACGTTATGAAGAAAAACACCACGGGTATACCATCCTATCTTAGAGTAGCCGCGATAGCAATGTTTGAAGCGCCAGTTTCTGTGACTACAGGTGAGCGGTGGTCGTCAGTAATAACTATCGCTTTCCCTAGGTTGTTTTTGAGTGACTGGGCTGATACGCTGACATCGTGTGGCAAAGGGAAATTACATTGTTTGACAAGCGGATTAGTCTTGTCGGAAAGTGAGGGATCCACGGAGAATGGTGGGCAAATAAGCCTACAAGACGTTCTTGTTACTCCAGGTCTCATGGTAACGGTAAATCACGAGGCAGTTGTTTTCCTGCTGGGTCTGGTTTGAACGATCGGTGCGAGACTTCGTATACCAGTAGCAGCGATCCCATTTTTCTTTTCGTTGAATCCTAAGGCGTACTTTTCAGCATCTTCGAAGAGTCTTATCGGATTTTTGTTATGATCTTCAACATTCACACTGTACACGGTTGTATTATCCACATAAGCAAATGTGACGTGTAATTCTTCGTCTTTGGTAAGTTACTCTATTACTCTTTGGAAATACATCGCCATTGTTCACTCCAGCCGGTGTACGACCAAGCAAATAGAGGTCTCCACGGTTTTTCCTCCTGCTTAATAAGTATTTGATTGTGAGCTTTTTGTAAATACAGGATGCTGATAATAGTGTTAAGGGATATTCTCGATTACTTCGTTAATCCTTGATAGAGGGTAGGCGTCGAATTGACTGTATCGTTTAATAGTCTGTCCATAATTTACCACCATTCTTCTTCTGTACCGCACGTTTGCAGTTACAAATACCTGAGCACGCCAAGGGGGAAAGCGATGGTTTAATGGTACGGCCTCTCAAAACTGTCGACTTCTGATCAAGTGTAATTTTCATCACATACCGATTGACATCATGATTTGGTTACTTTTCGTTTTGCAGTTTGGTACTAAATCTGCAAACAGTGTAGAAGGTTCGTTTTGCAAATAGATTGCATGATAAGAACGATGGTATCTTACCATTAAACGGAGTTTTAGATTTTTCACCTAGTTCGAAAGAGTTATGGGCAAGGAGTACGCCGGTTCGAAGGTTAAGCGATACAAAATGTTTGGTGTGGTCACAACAATTCTTATAACACATACTAACACAACGGTGGCTATGTGTGCGGCTGGTTAATTTGGCAGAAGCCATGGTTACTGTATTGCATAACTTTTCAGTTCTTCACTTATATGTCCAGATGATAGAACTTGAAGCGTAGTTGTCAGAACTTCCGGTATCTATTAAGGCCTGTAAATGTACTTCGTCTACCTTTATTTCAGCAACGGTATTCGAGAGACAGAACAGAGCCACCGCGGCAGTCATATAAGAACGCAGTGACTTGACAACTGGCGTAATGTTCCTGGATGGTATCGCCGACCGACATACCTTTTTGTAATGGCCTCTTTTACTACATCTTTTACATACCGCGTCTCTTGCAGTCGATCATGACCACAACAGTAATATTTGCTATTGGCAGCCACTGGCACGTTTCCCCCAGTCTGTTAAGAAAAAGACTGAGACTCAAAGAGTGCTTCGGAATCTGAAGCTAAAGCGGAACAAGAAAGGGGAGTTGTCTGAAACCAATGGGACTTGATGGGCATCTCGAGAAATCGAACCTGTTCGAAAGCATATTGTAGGTCTAGTAATCTGTTTTCCAAGAACCTTGACGTATACCTTTATACTGCATTCTGCTAATGAACGCCCACCGAAGAGCATCACTGTGATTGTGTTCGGCAGTGACATTTCTGAAGTTATAATCTTTGACCAATGACTTCAGCTTTTGAAGTAACCGATCAAAATCATGCCCATTTTCTTGTTGCCAGAAGTTAACGAGCAAAAGCTTCTTTCGATGGTTTCACGTTCTTATCTTCAAGTGTTGAAATGACGTCTTCAAAAGTCGTACAATCTATCATTTATTCATAAGCAGACGCAGAACACATAGTTGATTTGAGTGTCGATTTCATTGGGTTCATGGGTTTCCACGACAGCTAGAAAGCTAGTAAATGTTCTCTACTAACTAGTCCACTGTTTCGAAGGCGTTGTAGAGCTTGGACCAACATCGAAATGTTCCGGTCACGGAAACCGTTCCATTTCGATTTGTTGGATGAGTAGATTGTTATGTAATCGATAATTGAGCTGTCAACCGCGATGGAATAAAGACTTGATGCCCAAGAATTAAGTTTTATTTACCCAACACCGGTGGCTTGGGAACTGAAAAGAGAAGACGAAAACGTAATAAAGCTATCATCATATGTATTAATAGATAGTCTTTTACATGTTCACCTGCCCCCAGACATAACGTACTCGGTTGGAAATTGATCGATGAGGGTACGCGAAGCACCTATCGAACAGTATTGACAGTTAAGTTACCCGAGTCACAACAGAAAAGTTCATATAAGTTCCATGAAGCTTACTTCTCTGAACCAACCGATGAGATGCAGAAAGCATTTTTGTCAGAGAACAGCCGAGTGCTGTTTTCCTTGATCCATGGTTGCACTGGTCATCGGCAAGGAGTTAGCGATATTGTATATGAAAAGATAGCCCGCGAATTTATAGTTTGTTGCGGTGACTACAAATGGGCTGAGCACCTTGAGGAACAGTTCAATTGGCCGTGGCAGGCTATTACAGCTGCGAATAACGGAGATTGTGTGGTTAATTATAACGTTCCAGGCGACCCTCCCCTCGAAAACTGAAGTGACATTGGGGCTTAAAATATTAAACGTGGTAAAGTTCAGGGTCCGGATCTCCAGGACTTTTCAAAGAAGGTGATGAGAAGTTGTCTGAATTGACCACGCTCTTCTGCTCCATGTGGGAGATTGAAGAAGTACCTTATGACTTATGCCGATCAAAAGGTGCCAGGACATCAGGTGACAGACACAGAGACGTTAGTCTTGTTTCTGTCGTATCCAAGCTGCTCGCGGATCTCATTCTGTGACGGCTTCTGAAACACAGATGAAACCACGTAAGAGAACAGGCAGGTTTCCGGCCTGTGTGTATCGGTTATATTTTCACTTTGTAACAGACACTATTGTGTCAACCCTTCTTTTCGCAGCCAACGGTCGTGGTAATTTTTGACCTAAAACTGCTTTTTAGTCGGTTTCCTGACGCGCTTTATGGGGCTGTTTCCATTGCCAAAGAGTCCCAATGAAGTATCATATTGTTGAAGTCGTTGTGTGTCCGCCTTGATTGCAGAGTGCGCATTTATGGACAGCAATCTCGAGTGTTCTGCACATCAGGTGGTGTTCGATAGAGGTGTCTGATGTCCCCTTCTCTTTTCAGTTTTGTGATGAACGATATCCCTTATGGGTTGCTCAGAAGTTCCGGAGATCTCGGAATGAAACTTCTACCAGGTTGTAAGCTAACTGGGGGAATTGTGGAGTTCGCGATCATCCAAACCGTTGGTTGGAACCACTCGGACATTTCATTGTGTCACAGTCACTGGCGAGCTTGTATCCACAAACTCGTTGACTCTTCTGTTTTGTGAAACTCAAATGTCTGTTAATTTCTTCCCTCTTCTCTTTATTCACTGTGCATTTGTAATTATTTATTACTCCGCAACTTCGTGGACCATTGTCAGGATCAGCGATAATCCGAACCATTGTATCCACAAATACGGCTCAAAGCTGAAATGGTGGTAATGATGAAACTGGGTCAGTGAAGACCACTTTCTGCTGTTGACATCTACAAATATCTTCTCTGCATGTGGTTTAGGTTCAGTGAAAGTTATAGTTTTTTTATGTATTTCACAGGCTGCATATGCGTTACTAAAAGTAAACTGATAGCTGGAATTATGAGGGTATATCTTACGCGGAGAGGAGTACCAATAGACGTTATCAGAATCAGAGTCCTTGAATGAATATATAACTCCTGTCCTCCTTGGTGCTATAGTCGTTGATGCCATACTATTTCTTCCCTCTACTTTAAAGCATTGGGCACCTGCGTATTTATCTTATTCAGATGTCCGGCTGTGTAACCCGTTCGTTCCACGTTTCTGTCTAATTGAATACGTTGAATATCAGGTATGCTCGGTTAATTCAGCCTGACATGGCTTGCTCGTAAACAAATATGAAGAGCTGTGATTCAGTTGGAAGCGACTTCATTATCATCCGTAAAATCTGCGGTGCACCCTTTCATGGCATTATTACAGCTATAACTATGGGTGAACTGTTGTTAAGTTCATGATCATGCTTGGTCTTCTTATCCAGTAATAATGTGGCCGACTGGTGACACCTAATCATTCTCACCAAACCACATTTCGAGGCTCATCCTTGCCCGGTGGTACGAGGCATGACGATCAAGGAGCCGAGGCAAACGAAAATCGCGAGTAAGCATCCTGATTGGTGTAGTGTATATAAATCTCCAGTATGCACTCACTTGAACCAACTCCTAGTCCTTTCGTGCTTATAAAGTTCCAAATCTCCCAAATTCGGATTGCGATATTCAGATTTCACGAAGCTAACAGCAACGTGAATCAATTAGCATACATTGGTGAAAATGTAGAAAAATTTCGGCGATAGCGGTTGTGATGGAGATGCGCATCGTAAAATCGGTCGCTGTGCAGAGGAATCGCCTGACGTTTGTGTTTCGCATAGCCATGCTCAGTCGTAGAATTGAACGATTACCTGTTGATATCAAAAGAGAGATTGACCAAAGCGGTAAAGGTTAATGTACGGGGGCTGAGATAACAAAGCAAATTGAATTAACGAATTTAAAGATGAATCAAATGTAACGAAGTATTCCGACAGCTTGTTTTTGAAGTTTGCCGATGCGCAAATTCAGTTACGCTACGTCTACACGGTATCTTCAGTACACACTCCCGCACATTAACCTTTCATAGTCGTGGTGTTTTTTGGCGTTCTTGGGATTTTGTGTGTGTTGATATGCATCCCCCACAGCTTCACTGGGATACCAAGTAACGACATGTAATACATGTTAACTAAGAAGCACTGACGAAAACGTTTCTAAGCTCACGCCGGATGAGAACGCCTGAGGAACACATCAGGGAAAGTAACAGCGGTTATAAAAATTTACTGTGCAGAAGAGTTTTCCGAAAGTGTTGTATAGTTGGGGTCTAATCGGATCTGTATCACGGCGTTGAACCTCATACTCAAGCGTCGCTTTATTCCCTCAGACGATGAAATCAGCGCAATTTGGCTGAACCCCCCACTTAAGGACGGTAAACATTATTCACTCGAATAACCAAAAGGTTAAACGAGCCTTTTCATTCGGAAATAACAACGTACTACCCCCGATTGGTTTGTGGTTTTGCTGGCTGTCGGCTTACTGTTGCGAAACGTTGTATTACTAAATGACTCACTGATTATCAGCTGATTCTGTCGATCTAATAGATGAGCTGAACATTTTGGGGAACATTTCAGTCGACCTGAATCGGACTATATAGGTGATAAGGTCTGAATTGTCAGTTGTTCTCCAGACCATCTTCCAACGAGGGTGGAAAAGGCACTGAAGTTGGCGTAATTGAACTGCATGAGATCTCAGGTGCTGATTTTTTCTACTTTTTCCTTCAGGTTGGTGACGAGAACTGGGCTACAGAACGGCCAACACTTTCAAACAGTTTAGAAAACTGGGGGGACTCTCTGAGCCAGTGACTTATCAACATTTGGTCCCATTTCACAAAAGGAGCCCGGAGTCATCCACAGAGGTGCAAGTTTTATTTTTGCCGCTTCCAGATTGGCCTGCTCTTTCCATGGGTAGCGTTCTATCGTGGTAACGAGTGTATTGATCTCACCCTGCAATGAGTCTTAAGGAGTCGATGTTCTTATAAACAACTAGTGGTTGTGGTCTTTTTAGCTAATTTTCTCATTTAAACGTTTTGCTCTATTCCACTGTACAAATTTTTGGAGCTGTCTCTTCACTGAGGAGTTTCAGAAAAATGTTCGATTTATTACAGGCTTCTTTCTACCAACAGGATGTGAAATCATGGGCGGCAGGGATATCTCATCCTATTTTTGTTCATCCGCATCACTGATGGCGTTCTAGAACGTGCCTGTGGGACCCAAGTATCTCGACATGGGTCATCCTCCTCGTGGTAAACTTACCGACGTGGAGTATGCAACTGATATTGTTCTGCCCAGCTTTTCTACCGAATGCATTCAAACCATTATGAGTGTGCTCATTGATCATTGTGGTCCTTGAAAAATGCGCTTTGCACCTTCGGACTGTAAATTGCTATTTTACAACGGCATCTTCACTCCCGCCGTTATTTTTGCAAACATTTTGTTTGAATCTGTGGACCAGTCGACCTCTATATGAGTATCTCGATCACTACATTACACTACAGTTTCACATGTTTGGGTAGCACTGTCTTGTCAGCCTGTAGTATTGCTGATGAGTTGTCAACGAGGATAGCAAAGGCAGGAGTTGCCTGTGCCAAACTGCGTCATCTTTGGCGTCGGAAAGACGTTCGGTTGCCGCTGAAAGGAAGAGTATAATAATGCTTGTGCACGTTCTGTTTTGCTCTGCTGTTCCGAAACGTGGCCTGTTCACAAGGTGTTACGACCCCACCTGATAGAGAAAGACAAGAACAACGCAAAGACCGCGAGCAGTATCTCTATCACGAGCGAGCGCAACGATATTGCAAAACGGTACGAAAATCAGAGCGCAAATATCGGAACCCAACTCTCGCAGCTTAGAACCCCCCAACAAGTAAGGAAAAAGACGGCCTTCAAACGAGCTTTATTTTCTGCTCAGCCCGAAGGCAAAATTTCGGCTCACAGCAACTGTATTTATAGGTTTTGGGTGGCCTTGGGACTAGGCCACCGAATGTACTAGGCAGAACCGAGCGCAACTTCTCGGGTGTTCGAGAATTCTGGCGGGCTTTCAAATTCCCAGAAAATGAAGAATTCATTTTCCTTGGCATGTAATGCGAGTTTTTTGGGGAAAAGTGCCTTTTCCTAACACAAGGAAGATATCAACAAGCTTGCTGTGTTTGACCATCGTTGTCTCTGCCAAATAGCCCACATTAAGTGGACTGATCGCATGAGAAATGTGGCAGCTCGCCGGTGCGTATTCCGGAACGTTTCGGATGCGCGATCGATTGACCAACGAATCACGGTACACAGACTGCGATAGTTAGGTCACGTACTCCATATGTCAGCTGAGCGTTTACCGTACCGGACATTATATACTGAGGTCACCAACAGTTGGGTGGAACCACATGGTGGTCAAGCAACAACGTGGTCAGGAAATATGAAGACCCTGACTGCTTCATTGAACAGAGTGGGTAGGTTTCGCCTGCCTGGATGGGGTCCTCGTGATCACTCAAACCGCTGGTTAGAGGCGCTATCCGAGATGGCGGTATGTTGCAGTCAGTGGTGTCCCTGCATCCATACCACTTCTAGTTCTTCCACTTAGACTTCTTTTATTAATTTTCAACCTTCTTAGTAGCGTTTTCTTCTAGGATATTGTTGAGGTAAGCGGCAGCCCGAACCACATTACCTTTTGGTCGAGCTCATGACTGCCAAGATGATGATGATGATCACGATTACTGCAGTATAACGTTGAGGAGACATCGATTGTTTTCTTTTTCTTCTCTTCTGCCACCGATAAGATAATCAGTTGTCGCTGTTAGGACGATGACATAGTGCCTATATATGACCTTTTTACGTCAAAAGCACGAATAGATTTCCCCTGTTTGATCATCGTTATTTCTATCAGTCAGTTATCATCAAGTGAAATGACTGTGGTAACAATGTAGCCGGCTACCGGCACATGTTTTCAGAAACTCGAGAAGTGATCAGTTGGTCAGATGAAAAAGTGTACTGTTTGCCATTATTGGGCCACGTGCCTAATGTGTTGTATAAATGCTTACCGGGTCGGACATTATTGATTCAAACCACTAACAACTGGATAAACCACCTGATAGTTAGGTAACTACGTGGCTACAATTTTGAAGAATCTAGCTGTTCCGTTAGGTAAAATCAAGTTATCGTCTGCCAGGTTGAATACTTTGTGATCATTCGAATCGCAGGTTTTAAACGCTCTCCAAAATGACAGCATGCCGCATTCAATCGCGTGACTGTATCCAGGTTGCATACGGAGGTGGTCGCATCAGTATATTCGGGGGTACGGAGAATGAATTAGAAGCCTGCATCTCCAAGGCTAGGGTAATATAGGCTAGTCCGAGACATCTTTAGAGACAGTGAGGAATTTCTCTGGGACTTAAGGATCGCGTAATTAAGGCGGCAATGAGGCCTGTGCTACTTTGCACCTGTGAAACTTAGTCGCTCATGGTAGAAGTGAAGTATCTTCAGATATCTGACCACCAATGGGTGCGTTCGATCACAAGCATCAGATAACATTTCCGGGTATGCAACGAAGAGGTCAGGAAGTGGGTATTTGGTAGTGATTACCAGGCGAGTTCGTCTATTCACTTCTTAGATTTGCACAGACTTCAGTGGCTAGACTGTGTACTAAAGATACCAGCTAGCCATCTGCTACACTGAGCACCCTTCAGATGTCTCCGCTGAGTGGCAGAAGGTGCGAAGTGGACAAATGATGACCTGGAATAGAGAAGCGAAGTCGCTCACAAAGAGGTTGACCACTGTAGGTCAGGTTCGTCTGCCGGCTTGGGGCCCTCGCGATTCGGAGTCGGTGACTCGAGGCCTTGGGTGAGATGGTGGTTGGTCGGACTCAGTGGCTTAACTGTTGCCGTTATTTAGCCGAGTTTTGGAGTGAATGCGCGTAATTATGCGGGGTAGTGAAAGTCGTAATCAGGATGCCTTGCTGATGATGCCTCGCTTCCACTTATAGCAAAGTCTGGACACCTTGATTTTGAACTTTGGATACTTAAACGGTTGTTTTCAGCAGTTTAATCTCTTTTATTTCTCTTTCATCTTGGCTAGGTCTGTTTTTTCTTCATGGTTGTGTGGCAGTTAGGCATCAGAGCAAGTCGATAATGTGTTGTTGCCTTTGGTGATGTTGGTGATCCATGCTCGTCAGATCGACCTCATTCTACACGGGTTTCTTTTCCTCGTGTTTTTTATCAAAACTTTCCTTCACTTTTGGTGTTTTCGCTTTCACTGTTTTTCTTTTCTTGCAATTCTTGTTGCTGTTGCAATGTACGGCAATTCTAGCCACATAGTCATCTGGTCCGGTTCGTAGCTGTTTATGTACGTGAACATTTGCATATCAATATTGTTTCTATATTTTCTCTAACGCCCAGTAAACGTGTCACTATACATACGTTCGAATGTTTTGTGCTGTCCCACTGCTTGTTTCTAAAAACCAAATGTGTTGCACCATCTTTGTTAACATTTCATTTTAGATGGCTGATTCCGTATACTCTGTCAAATTGCCAGCACCTCGTGAAGTCACTCCATTAATCAGAACTGCTCGATGGGGTTTGTTGGCTGTGGGGATTGTGTACGGAGCCCTGCGCCTGAAATTTCTCAAATCTCGCGAGGTTAATATCCAAAAACGAAATCAGATCATACTCGCAAAGCGGGCTAAGGAATACAAAGAGTGGTTCGCGGAACAAGCGGAGAAGTCTGCCAAACAATTAGCTGTGGAAGCCGGCGTGTTACCCAAACCATGACCTCCCAATTCCACTCCCTAAACTTAGTTCCCCGTAATAGTTTACGTCGAGAAAGCCGATTGTAAATTAAAAATTGCATAGCTACAAAATTCGTTTTTATCTGTATCCCGGTTTTTCGTGCCACTTCTTATCGCCCGTGACACCGTTCTTACCGGCGTTCAGTTTATTAATTTGTTGAATACAAAGGAACATTTCTGTGCACCGCCCATTATTGTTGCGACGTTTTGTGTTGGATGGTGTACATTCTAAGCTGTGGCTGAGTTTGCCATAGAGCAGTGATAACCACGCTGATTGTCAATCGCACGGGTTTGAATTCTATCTCTGGTCGTCACGACTGCTGCTTTCTAAGTTCCAACAATTTGGCTTGGTTACCCATTTGGGTGCAAAGTCTGGACATATATTCTCATACTTATTTTTCAAATTTAGGTGAACTATGGTGCATGTCCGTACATCGGAATACTGCTCGCCATTACGACTAAAAGGTCATTGCAGTTTTGATACTGTTTGATTCCTCTATGTGTCTTTAATAGAGAGCAGTCCTCGGTGTCCATTATAACGAACAAGTTAATAATATTCATGTTCGCTATACCGGAATACACATTTACTCACTCTCGTGCCACTGGTAGTTGTTACCGTCTACTAACGCATAATTCATATTCACAGCTGGGTTCTTCTAACGCGTTGAGTTGTGTTATTCATGTTTATTACTCTTTCACTACCTATACCGGAAGCGCCACGTTATCAGATCCAAAGTAGAAAGAGAACAGACAGGAAAGTTTGTGTGGCCTGCAGGTTGTTCGACTTGTATGAACGGTTTTCAAAGCACCGGTTATAATTGCGCTGAGTACTACTGGAGTGATACCAACTGTGTTCATTGTTAAAACCAATCAGCGGCTGAGTACTGTCCAGCCAAGTTCGGTTAGGTGAAGAACTTTGCAGTGATAATGAGCAATACAGAGAGTTGTTTTGGGGGCGGATTTCGTACTATGACTAATGACGAGCGTCCTTGAGTCACGTAAACTCGATCACTTACGGGAACGGTTGACGGCATGCCGCATGTGGACGTATGGATGCGTGAACGAAGTGAAAGCGGTTCAGTGGGCCAGCAGTAAAACTTCAATCGGTGTTTCAGATACGGCCTCGTTCACCCAGCAGATGACATGGAACAGCCATCCCAACATGACAGAGAACGATGGAGCGAGGACCATATTGGATGCTCTGGTACAGTTGTCACTATGGACGGTATCTTCGTGGACGAGTATACAGGTGTTGACTCGAATATTGTCACAATGACAACCGCGTAGGATGTGGCCATTATGCGACAACTCATACCTGTTATAGACACGTCTAAGCTTGACGTTTATGACGTGGAAGAATCTCTGCCTCTAGTGACCGTCTAGTATGGTGCACTGTACGACAATCAACCGCCACTAATCTTTGTATCCGGGCATCGACCCATCTTTAAACTTTGATTGAGTGAACCTGAAACTTGTCAAGTTACACACGTTACAATGGGTAAATGTCACTGACTGTTGTTGCACGTATTTAAGTATGTATACAATAACCATGGTTTCGAAGTTAATCATGTTTTACGGACCTTCTGCCGTGATCCACAAAACAGGGAGAGTCTTAATGTACACTTCGAATCAGGATAATGTTGCATGGTGAAATTACAAAATGAGTTACGTACGCTCACGTCTGTCATATTTTGTCCTCCTTGGGAAGCCAAACGTGCTAAATATAAGGGTTTGGTATGCTGCAAATCTAAAGTGGCTTTGTGGGTAATCTGTTTTTATTTATTTAAAGAATTGAGTTTGAGGGTTTTATGGACTGCTACACGCAACACCGAGTTATAGCGCACGGCAATCTAAATTGTCCTTCAGTATGACTGCAAAATATCAAACTGTCACATAGGAACTGTCTAGCGTTGTCTCCTAATTTTCAGTTTTCCTAGTTTTCAGTAAGAAAACCTATTGCGCAGTCCTGCCCTCCTGCATTTAGGGAAATTCCACCAGATAAATTACATCACAACAGCCGATTATTAGTCGTCTCGTGATGTAGTTTATCTTCGAAGTGAAATCTAACGAAATGAATCCCTATGAATTGGAAACTGTGAACTTGAATTTCCTTTCATATGATATTCAGGCTTATGTGGTACGTTTTGAGGCAGTTACTCGAAGGCGTCTGGATGCGGCTAACACTTTTCATGTTATGCTCACTTGCAGCATGCCGCAGAAATCCGTGCCGATCCGAAACATCAGATTAATATCTTTGGAGTGGAAGTAATTTTCTGTGCATCTAGGGGAGTGAACTGCCGGGAATTGACGTTACTCGACTAATTTTAACGTAACTGAATGAGCGCGCGTCCCAAGCTATGCGAGTTCCAGGCGCCATAAATTAGAGAGCGGTCTACATTAACTACTTTACTTTTCTAGCCAGTTGCTTAATAGATGACATGCCAACATAATCAGTCACTGAACCGGCCCTCAGTTTTGAGGTTTTTATTCAGCATTTCGACTTCTTTCGATGGCAGAACTGTGAGTTGTAAAACATCCATGATCTGTTAAATGTGTAGACTTGGAGGTCACGCAGTATATGATCATTTCTTAATCCATTTATATTTGCATTCCACACCTTATCAAACGCCAGCGAGGAAACTGTTGTCTATCTTCGTTTTGTTAGGACAAATACATAAGCAGATCTGACATCAGCGTCGCTGATTACTGTCATGTCCATCTTCGTCCAGCTAGATATGGCGTAGAGAATGTAAAATTTTAATGCATTCCACTTACGTTCGGGATGTGTCGTCGATAATCATAATAACAGGATCAACAGTTCATTCTTTGGTTGTCAGTTGTGAACTAAGGCAAGTATGCTATTGCATTTACCCTTAAATACCATACAGCATACATATGTGAAAAACGTTCTTGGTTCATTTCGGGTTTCGTCCATGTTCGCATAATTTGATGCCTATAAACTGCAACAAATGCAGTGTGATTTATGTTTGTCCATCTCTTGACAGGGGGACTGTACCGTTCTATTAACTGATCGAGTAAATGACGAGATCTGTGAAAATATGATTACTACAAGTAACCGTTGCATATGTTGCAATTGTGTAGAAACTTCCGAAACAGGCCACATCAAATGTACACAACATTGGAGACACACTTCAAGGGTGCGCACCGTTGAGATCCGGTTTACATAGAAAGTCATACAATCGGATTTCAGTTAATGTGTAGTTTTTTAGGAGTGTTACGTATCAAGGATGCTAAGTATGAAGAGCGAATGTGTTCAGTAAGTCCTGTAAATTATTCGTTATAACGAATTTTCTTGTTCCGTGGTATTCGGTATAGTGGCAATTCGATATATATATATATATATATATATAT
>JTDE01000825.1:50008-101972 GCA_014338405.1 Paragonimus skrjabini miyazakii
AGTTAACCGAAATCTGGTATCGCTTTTGGCATATTAGATGTCATTCACACAACAGTGGTTTTCCTTTGGTGCGCGATCAAACCACACTGGAGATCAGTAAATCTTAGCAGGTTGATAGTTTTTTGAGTACAAATGTTCTTTGCTTGTTCTTCTGTCAATGCGCTCTCGCAAATGAAATGTTCTTATTTATTGAAGCTTCTTATCCTTTGTTGGTTTTACTTCCTTGGTCTTCTGGTTGCAACACACGGTTACATATTGTACGTTAGATATTAAGTAGGTTCCCATGATGTCTCCCGTCCGATTGTTTGTTTGCGTGAGATGTCACTGCGTGACGCGAATCAGGTGACACACGCTTTGGGCTTCATCGCTCGTTAATGGCCGGTCCCTGAACTCTCTCTTCCGCGTAACTACATAGTGTGTCGTACACTCTGCTGGAGACACTAGTTGATAATGTTAACTTCCGCTGATCTGTCATTTTCTACACCGTGACTTAAATCAACTTTACCTGAATGGCCTTATATTGTTCGCGCTGTTGCTTTAGAAGCTTCCAAACGTCTTCAAATTTTAGGAATGTGGTGTTATTGATGGTTTATCATAGACTGTCGCCAGTCGTTGTGTCATGACCAACCGCGTGGAATCAGCACATTGAACTTGAGAGCTTGTACTCGCTTATGCCATTCACTGGAGGAACAAATCAAAATGGGCTAGTTGGAAAGTCCCTGGGAATAGAAAACTGCGATCACTTGTGAGTGGAATTCAAATTATATAAAAGTGTATAACGTGTACACTAGAAATGCGACCAGTCTGACAATCAACCGATCGGAGAGCATAAACCTAGTGATCCGTTATGGTCAGATTGTCATTGGCGTGCTATGAATCACTGTTTTACTTGCAACGCATTGATAGAGTAGAGCGTCGTTCAGCCACATGAATTGCTTGTGTAAATACCTAAAACGCCTGTGACCACTTCAGAATATCAAGCTGTCGCTCACTGTAAAAAATCGGAACAGTGGTTGATACTGAACCAGCGAACCCGAAAGCCTAATGTAGTTGTTTCTAACGGAACTCCCGATTGAATCATAATACAATTGTGAAGATCAATTGTGTGCTGATTCTTCATCAGATCGATGCAGTTACATAACGTCCGGGAATTTATAGCGGTATTTAAAAAACTGACAACTTTTAGATAAAATGCCGTTGGTTCATTTCGTGCATCATCAACTTCCAAACATGCACCACCCAAATTTAGGGCCATCAGTTTTGGTAGAGTGGTTCAGAAATGCGCCCAGCTGTACTCGGTTTTTGCTGTGAATAAAAAAACAAACCGGGTGATTTATAGTAAGAACAAGTGTTGAGTGACAATACTATGCCGAGAGTGTACAGTTGCTTATGGCTATACGGAGAAACTACATATTGTAAGCGTGGATGCACGGATATGTTATCGAGAGACAAAATGAAGTCAGGCTGAAAGTACTTTACCTTCTGTTTAATGTCACAGCTGTGAAAACCAGTGTTCGCCTTCGGGGGAGTGCCGTAGTTGAATTTTCTATTCATAGTGTGCAACCAGAAAAAGCGCACTGTGCTTCGTTGCCGAAACAGGACCAACTTCAATGGTTGTTCTCAAAAAGTATCACAGTTTGCATGTCACGGTGGGAATATTTGGTCTAAATGGTCATGCATTCTGTTTGCTAGCAGATTAATCAATAACTTTGCAGTTTTACTGCTTAATGACCTACAGGCTAATGGTAGAATGGCCAAGATCGTTCAAAAAAAGTTGTGATGGAAGACTACGCGAATGTCCCTGAACCACCCCATATACTGTTATTCTCCGCATGTGCACACCTGTCTTTTGTGATGCTTAGTATCACTACCGCTATTTACATACTCAGTAGAACTTCAGTAATTTGAGTATTCATTGCATCATGCTACGATGACACTGAAAGACTCATAATGACAAATAAGCCCCGTCACAAGTTTAATTTAGTGCAGTTTTAACACCTGTTTCGTTTTAAGTAAGTAAACTTTTATATTACTAATAAGTAGTTTCGTAGATTTATGATTTTAGATGAGACTCAACTGTGATAAGTCAGGGCTTCTGCTGGATTCGAACCAGCAATAGAAATCTGCTGAAATACTTACTTGTGATGCAATTCCTATGCCCAACAGTACCGTCAGTGGATTCCAGCGTGAACTGGTTGAGAAATCCTGCCGGGGTAATCGATCCCCGGGATCATTTGGTGGATTCCATATGAAACAGTTGGACGGGTGTGTAACAGAGTCCGAATGTGAAATTTCCGAGCTCCCAATGTGGCTTTGTACTTCAGCTGGTAGAGCGCTTGCCGCGTTAAGGCATGGCGTTTCTGTCGCTGGTTTTAATCCAGCCGAAGCCCTGACGTTTCACAGTTGGGTCTCATCTGAACTTTTATAGTTTGAAAACATGCATTTCAAGGTTTCCGTCGTTATTAAGTTATCGTTCTTGCCTCTAGTGTAGTGAGGATGAGCGATTGCACTGTGCTACTCATACTGGTTGGTGGCATTCGAAACAGATTAGCCTTTCACAGTGACCGAAACCAAAGGACGCCTGCGCTTTGAAACATCACCTCAAGTGGCTTGCGCTGTACCACTTGCAGTCCCACTCACACATCACGTGTCCGGTGTAAACCCGAAGGAAAAAGACCAGTAGGTGTGTGAGTGCGACCTTTGTATTTAGCCGGCCAATGCTGGTTGGCTAACCGAATGGCTAGCACGAGAAGGAAATCCTTATATCTCGGAAAATAAACACACAGAGAGACCGTAATTACAAGACCTATACTAGGAAGAAAGATATGTAAAATTTAATACAAGAAGCATTTCAGTATACAACTGCATGTTAACGCATTCTAGAGAGGATAACGTTGAAAAACAAAACTCAAAGTTGAACTACGAAAAGACCAGACAAACGATTCATCCTTCAATACACCAACAAAGCTCAAGAAAAGAATGGATAGAAGACTACAGACGCTCGAGTTCCTGAAAAGAGGAACGGATTAGTTGCCCAACGACCATGGTCTTAGTCAATGCAATAATTAACAAAAGTAGAATGGATATACTGATACGACCTACCTGGGCCGAACGTACTCGTTGTCTCTTCGCCGATGGTGCACTATGAGTTTGCTGGTGACCTACTAATCTCAAACGACCAGCGCACACATCGCAACGCCATATAGTCATGTCACCACGACCTATGGCAACGATGGTTCCCTTACGTACCGCACGGTTTCGTTCTCGGTCGCGCAATAACTGCTCGTGGGCGCCCGTCCGAATCGTATTCCTCCAGGCAGTCCGGTTCAACGCTAATTCTTTCCAACATCTAAAATCAATTTTACAACGTGAAAGACTTACCTGCACAGCATCCTGGTATCTCAGCTTCTGACCACCAGGATTTCGCTTACCTGATCTCAGTTGTCCATACAGCACCTGCTTCGGGATACGGTCATCGCCCATCCGACGGACGTGACCCAGCCAGCGAAGCTGATTCAACATCAGCGAGGCTTCCATCCCGTTCATGTCCGCTCGCCGAAGTACCTCAGTGTTCGGAACCATGGCCGAATACCCAAGATGCGTCTTAGACATTGCAAATGAAAGTGGCTCAAATAGCGCACGTTCCGCCGATACAATGTCCACGTTTCACTGCCATACAGCAGTATAGACAGCACCATTGAGCGGTAGACGAAGAGCTTAGTGCTCGGCTTCAGGCTGTGGTTCCTCCAGACACGCCTTTCAGGACGTCCGAAAGCAGTACTAGTCTTTGCCACACGAGCTTCCAACTCACGGTCCACGGACAGATCGGTAAGCAGATTGCTACCCAGGTAGCAGAAATCTGTGTAGGTATTGACAACATCTCCATTAAC
The DNA here is from genome assembly GCA_014338405.1 of Paragonimus skrjabini miyazakii. Classification (NCBI taxonomy): domain Eukaryota; kingdom Metazoa; phylum Platyhelminthes; class Trematoda; order Plagiorchiida; family Troglotrematidae; genus Paragonimus; species Paragonimus skrjabini miyazakii. Next base: position 53,899 of record JTDE01000825.1, read on the forward strand.
ACGAATTTGAGGTGAAGGTGCACAGCTAGCACCTCCGCCCGGAGAAGGCTGAAAGAAAGAAAATGTCTTACCTGTGTTGATGTCCCGTCAAAACTTGGATGCCGCGGTCGCGAAGGCCGTGGCCAGTTGCTGTAGTTCGTCCTCGCTGTGTGCAAACGGCGCGCTGTCATCTGCGCACAGAAGACTGCGCATCATTAAGGTATGTAGCCGGGATGGGGCGCCGAATGTTCAGTAGGCGTCCATCTGTCCGATACTCAACCTCAACACCGTCCTCCTCAGAGTCCTGAAAAGCAACTGTTAGCATGGCAGTCAAATATAAACTAAATAGAGATGAGGCCAGGACACAACCCTGCTTCATGCCAGTGACAATGTCAAAATCATCAGAGGTTGATCCACACGATTGCATCTTCGCCCTCATGCCCAAATGTAACAATCTAATCAAATTGACGAACTTACCTGAACATCCAAACTTACCAAGCACCGTCCACAGCACCTCGCGGTTCACGGAATCGAATGCCTTGGTGAAGTCGACGAAGAGGGCATACAGGGGCTGGTTGCGTTCCCGGCACTACTCATGAAGCTGTCGAGCAGCGAACACCAGTTCGATCGCATTCCGATTCGCCCGGAATCCATATTACTCCTCAAGATCATCCGTATTCAGTCTTTTCACAAGGATTCTTTCAAGCACCTTGCCTGCACAGCTCAGCAGACTTATGCCCCGATAGTTGTCGGGACATTACTTGCGACCCTTATTTTTAAACAAAGGTACTATCACAGCATTTTTGAAATCTTATGGCATCACCTCGTGCTCTCAAATGGAGTGAACCATCTGAAGCAGTGCACTTTCCATCGCCGGCTCGCCGTTCTTAAGGATTTCGCCTACAGCCTTTCCGGTTGCGAAGTTGACTAACCGTTCTCTGCAATTCTAGTAAATCAGGAGCGAGAGCAAGTAAGGGCTTGATGGCCTGTTGTGGCAGGCCATTCACGGCCACCCAATCAATGGTAGCAGGACGATATAGTAAGCTACGAAAGTGTTTGTGCCAGATCCTCATGATGTCCTTTGGCTGGGTGCACAAACAGCCGGTGTCCATGTCTACCAGTGTTTTAGTAGACTGGGTTGACGGACAGAAGATCGCTGTAAGAAAATCATAGAACTCTTTATGCTGTCCACGATCTGCGAAGCCCTGCTTTATACAACAGTTGTCCTTGATTCCCCGAACACGCTCGGCAAGTTGACGGCGGATACTTCGCAACGCCGATTTCTTCGCTCCATTGCCCGGGTGAAAAGTGGAAACAGCAAACGCGGTATTCTTCTCTCGTACCATTGGGGATGAGCGATCGTAATATACTACTCACCCGACTGCTATTCAGTAGTGGGATCAGAGCATGCATCTTGACATCGAAATAGCCGCGGGGAAATACAAAAAGAAACATCGGAATGCAGCTTCGCACAAAATGGTCCTTGCTACGTAAAGAACTGAGTGTTAACGTCTGTAGCAACCCTGACGGTCTGGGCCGAGTACCGTATGCAAGTGTTTTTGTTTGTTGTCCTGTTTAAGCGCTTAACCTATGTGTTGCTTTCACAAATAAACGATCATTGTGCCATCCGCGTTCTTGGCTCACAGCAATTGGTTCCGTGACTAGGATAGAAGGATGAGGATCCGGTGACCACTGCCGTCCGAGGATGGGGACTTCCGGAGCTTCCTGGAGGACTTCGAGGACGTGGCGGAGACGGTCGGAGTCAAGACCGACCGGGAGAAGCTGGTGGCCCTGCGAATGCTGCTCAAGGGCAGAGCAAAGGTGGTGCTGGATGCGGCGTGAAGGGGCCGTGCGAAGCTGGAGCGGGCCGCCACGAAGGAGGCGCTGATCGCGGGGTTTTGTAGCCTCACCGACTGCCAGGAGGTAATGCGGCAGTTCAAGGGAGCCCGATTTGGACCATGAGGTGACCCTCTGATGTATGCCGTGTCGCTGCGGGCACCGTTGTCAAGAGCCCTTCCACATTTGGACCAGGATTCGGACCAACGTATGCTGACAGATCAGTTCTTGAAGGGAATGCCACCAACAGCCGGAGATCAGCTCAGGGTGGCTCTCATCGCACATCCGATGACGTTGGAACAGCTAGCTGAAGCGGCTCGACAATTACTGGCAGATAACTCCCCGATAGTCAACGAGTTGAAGACCAGTGAACCAAGTGAAGTGAATGACCTGCGAACCGCAGTGGAAAAGTTGACTCAAGAAGTGTCCGCTTTGAAGATGAGGAGGGAGCAGAACCATGGCGACGTCTGTTACAGATGCGGAAGACGTGGATACTGGCAAAGATTTTGCCCGCCCGGCGAGAAAAGGTTTCATGTAAATAAACGTTTTGCTGATTGTTTCTTGTCTGGGAAGGGTGATCCGGTAATAGGGGCGGTTGATAAGACGGTAATTCAGGCTAGGATAGAAATCAATGGTAGCTCGGAGTGCTGTTTGATTGACACTGGGGCGGCGATTTTATTGAGTGGGCCGAGACCGAAAGAAACTGTTCAGCCGTATGCGATGGTCGTTACAACGGTCGGTGGGTTTACACTCAGAGTTACGGGCGTTGCGGAGTATGATGTAGGAATCGATGATCACGTAGTCAAGCAACCGTTCGTCATTTCCTCTGACACACGCCAGACTATATTGGGAGCGGATTTTCTTGACCGCGCTAAGGCTGTGATTGATGTGAAGCATGATAGATTCGTAACGAAATATGGAGTGGTTCCATTATCGTGGAAACGCAAAGCTCAGCTTGGACAAATTGAAGCGAACGCACCCGGAGCAATACCAGTCTGCGACAATCGGTTGCTGAATGAAGTGATATGCAAATTCCGAAAGTTGTTCACCTCGGATCAAGACCCATATGGCTATTGTGGCTGGATTGAACATGAAATCTCCACTGAACCAGCGCGGTTTCGACCATTCGGCCCCAGAAGAACTCCGGTTCACCTGCAGCCGGAAATCGAACAACAAATGAAAGACATGCTGAAGGATGGAATCATTGAGGAGGCTGATTGCCCGTTCAATTCTCCAGTTCTGTTGGTGAGGAAGCCCAATGGTGAATTTCGATTTTGTGTTGACTTCAGAAGACTCAACGAGATTACAGTCAATAAAGTCGTAGCAATGCCAGCCGTGGCAGAAATTTTCGACAAGCTACAGAATTTCAAGATATTTACAGTGCTAGATCTGGGGTCTGGATATTGTCAGGTTGCAATCAAGAAATCGAAGATAAATAATATCGCTTCAAGCATATGCCGGTTGGACTATCAGCTGCCCCGTTCACTTTCAGACGACTGATGTTGAAGGTGCTGGAAGGACTGAACAATACCGTTGTCTACGGAGACGATATCGTCATCTACAGCGCGAATAAAACGGAGCATACGGCACACGTTTCAGCTGTGTTGCAGAAGACCGAACAAGCCGGCCTACGAATCAACAGTTTAAAGTGTAAACTAGCGAAACAAACGATAGTACTACTCGGTCACAAGGTCGGTCTGGGTGAGGTCCAACCAATTCCCGAGAAACTGCTTACGATCAGGGCCATTCCGGTGCCAACATCGAAAAGGACGTTGCAACAGTTTCTCGGTCGCGTCGGGTTCCATAGCCGCTTCATCAAAAAACTTCAATGAACTGGCCAGCCGATCATATGAAATTGTGAAGGAGAATTGTCGATTTCAGTGGACAGATGAGGCTAGTCAAGCATTCGTCGAGATCCAACAATTGGTGAAGGAAGGACAGCTGACCCTGAAGTTGCCAGTGACTGGGCAGAGCTTCGCAGTCAAGACGGATGCGAGCGATATGAGGATCGGAGCCGTACTGAAGCAGGTGTGCAATGTTTTGGAATATGCCAGTCGAGTATTAACTCCTGCTGAACAAAATTACTCAACGACAGAGAAGGAGTGTCTGGCGATCGTGTGTACGTTGGGAAAATGGAGGCCTTATTTGCTCGGCCGACGTTTCCATGTGGAGACAGATCACAAGCCGTTGGAGTGGATTAAATCGGCGAAGGACCATCGAGAAAAGCTGGCTCGTTGGACATTACGATTACAGCAGTGCGAGTTCACAGTTTGCCATGTAGCTGGAAGAGAGAATCATGTTCCCGATCTGCTTTCCCGAACGCAGCACATGGATGAAGTTCACAAGGATGTGATCAGAGTCAACGGTATTGAACTGGAGAACGACCCCGGGAAGTTACAGGCAGCGCATAGGACAGACCCGACAATCCGAATGGTGATTAATCAACTTTTATCGGGAGAACAACCACCAGAAGACAAAGGGAATCCAGAAATGAAGGCCTTCAGGATGTGCTGGTCAGACTTGCGGTTGAATAGTGCGGGAATTTTAATGCACCAACTTGGGGATAAAATAAGCGTGCCTGTTATACCGACGGGGTTGAGAGAGACATTTGTGATGGAGTGTCATCAGCTGGCTTGTACGGGATGTCATCGAACTTATGGAATGCTGAGGCAAAGGGCATACTGGCCGGGAATGAAGAAGGACGTGAACAATTATTTGCGGGCGTATCAGCAATGTCAGCTGCTGAAGAGTTCCGATTACCCTAGTCGGTATCCCACACAACCAATTCCGGTCAGTGAGATCGGGGACTTATGGTCGATGGATGTGATGGGTCCCATCCCAGTAACCACATTCGAAAATCAATACATCATAGTCGTGAAGGAACATTTCACAAGATGGATCGAAACAGCCGCTATACCCGATCTGCGTGCAACCATTGTGTGCAGAGCGGTAATGGAACACATCTTTGCAGATCATGGTATACCGCGGAACATACTGACGGATCAAGGTCCATGCTTCGAAAGTGAAGAGTTTCGGAGTTGATTGGAGCGTTTGGGAACCAAGAAAATTAGCATAACGCCATACCATCCTCATTCAAATGGACTGACGGAACGAAACAATCGCACAATCGTACGAGTCGCGGTGAGGTTTCGTTCAGTAACTCGCTAAAAGACTTTCCAGTCTAACTAGGTATAACTTTTCCACATGCTCCTAACGCTTGGAAGAATTCGCTCGCTGCTCGTGGCATCCGAGAGGAATAAACACACTCCAACGAAATTTTTACTCTTCTGCATTTAAACGGGATTTGGATCAACGTAGTTTATCCAGCAGAACATACGGGTTTTCATAGTGATTTCTTTTTGGTGGCCCCAAAAGCACATCACCCATGCAGACCGCATAATCTTACAATCCACAAACTGATTGAGATGTCCGCCAAACAGACTGAACGGAATTGAACACTCTCGACAAGACGTAGGTAGTGAAGAAAACAGTAAAAGATTTGTAGTGCGAAAGAATGTGCTGCGGAGGTCCAGTTTGAAAGAGGCGTTAGTAGTAGGCAATCGCACGACAGTTCGTGTGTGTTAGTCAGAACGAATTTCTCAATTACAATTTGATCGTCGAGGGTTTGCAAGAATTCATACAGAGCTGTCGTTCTTAAGCGTGGTAACCACGGCTGCATTCACTTGGAACACCCGATCAGTTAGAGGATTCCAGTTTTAATTATCTCCTCAATGATAATAACCATGGTATATTATGACCATCAACAGCGGTCTTGGTTGACTGATGGAGCAGAACATTCTACGGTCCCCGACTCTTCCTTAATGTTCTCGAACAGGAAGTCGTCCGGTGGGCTCCGCGAATAAATTCGAATCTCTGTTTAAGGTCTGTAGTAAATATGTTAATCATGGTCATTTCCCAATCAAACTGAACACCACTCGCACACGATCGCAGCTTTGAACTTTATATAGGCCATTCAGCTATCTCACTTTGAAAGGAAGCACTGGACTCCAGGTTCGCTTTTTGTAGAGCTCAGCAATAATGCATATCGTTGTCGGGACCAGAATTTACACTCCGGCCATTGTGCTTACGAGACGCATGTTATCCATAACGCTAATAGCTTCGCAATTGACATGATCGAGTGATCATGCCCGAACAGCAACCTCATGTGAATGGTGTTCAGCGTGCTGGATTAATTCGAATAGAGAATGACCAGATTCGCTTTGTTCAGACCGATCCATAACCCCGTGATCAGCACTTTTCAATTAGGTTGATGCCACTGTGCTTCACTTTAAGTACCGCTTTAGTGCGTTGAAGATTCTTCTCCCATGATAGCTGAACGTGCTTCGAACGAAATCACAAGTGAGTATCTGTTTACATGGCCACCAATTTGGATAATATGTTTTGTCAGGCCATTAGCTTTGCACGCAAACTCACACACGCGCGACTGGAAAACTTTCCGTGGCATGTGGTTTATCCACCATATTGTCTCTTATGTGTCCATCAGGCAATTATCCCAACATGTTTTATTTGAACTTTATCCTGAATTGCCAGTTCGTCGACTGTACTAGTCATCAGATTTACTTCCACTAACAGAAATAATCGGAAACATTCATCTAAAATTTTCATTTTGTTGCCCTCGAAGGCTCGGAATTTTTACACATCCGGCCTATGTTTCGTTCTCTTCACTTCCAAACCAGCTACTTTCTGCGCCATCTTTTCCATTGCGAGTCGTATTTCATCTATTTTTTTTTAGTTTGGTCCGCTTTGACTGAAATGATAGTTTGACAGTTTTCAACCAACAATCAAAGAACTTCATCAGTCAGCTCTTTCGACTACGCCAGATGAGCGATTAGAGCGCTCTTGAGTCATGCCCCAATTGTTGAAGCCGTTTCTTCATGAACTGGTATGTCAGCATACGTTGTTCCGAATCCCCCTCGAACCCCAAAAACATACGATAGCATAACACCGACTAAGCTGGTGCTTCTAGACACAAACCGAGCGCCCGTGATCCGCCGCATTACCTCCCTGACATTCGACAGAACTACTGAACTGAACGACCAGCGCCTCTTTCAGTGTGACCCATTCCAGCTCCGTGGGGCCTCTTTGCGCCGCCTCCAGAATGGTATTCACCATGTCCCTGAGATTCGCCCACAAGACTATCAGCCTCGCCTGATCAGTCTTGACTCTGTCCACTTTGGCCACGTTTTCAACATCCCCGAGAAAGCTCTGTACGTCCCCTTCACTAAACAGCTGAGACCACCAAATCCTGGTTAGGACATTAAGTGTTGTTATCAAATGATGCGCAAGTTGCAAAATGGATTTTATTCAGTGAAACGAAACGAGTGGCATATGTCTTAGTGAAGTAACAAGCACAAACACAACTACATAGAATATAAGTACCACACGAAAACAGATGTCAATCAAGCCCAATTTTTTCACCTGACATTTTTCTGAAACCGCCTCCTGTATTTCCCCCCGATTACCTGGATAATCCATTAGTTACATCCGTCTTAATACTCTTGATCGTTCCTTTTCATTGCTCTGTTTCTTTGACAGTCAACTTTTAATGCACAACATGCTCATCAATAATTCATACTCGTTCATAGACTATAGACACTTCCAAGTAATTTATGATCAGACCTCCGGGTTCGTGTGTAAACCTGGACACACACTGAGTATGATCAAACCGACTTTGAACTCGAATTAGACTGATGCTGTTCACGCAAACAAATAAGACACGTTGCAGACGGTCGATACATGGTGCAGTCGCACACAGTCAGTGTGTCACTCCATTTACCTGACAATTACGGTTAGGATACTATTAATTATGTGTACCGCTATCGAACCGTGAGACAGGTCGACTGCCTATTACTGCTGCATTGTTTTTGCAGTAACTGCTGTTAAGCAGTAAGTTGAAGGATTTGTATCATACAGTCTTCTTGGACGAAGTGGACAGTGGGTTGTTTCCTTGTTACAGTTGATTGTCTTTTTTATATAACGACAGGTAAAACGCAGTTGGCTCACTCAATTTTATTTACAAATTGTTATATTGCATGCACGGTCGACTGTGTTTTCATTTGGACTTTAAACACACAACTAGTATGTTATGCTTTAAATGAAATATGACAATCTTTTGCTGCGATTGATCTGTTTATATGCCTGCGTCGCTTGAACAGCTTTTGTTGATCCAGTTATATACTGTAGTTTAATCGACTCATACCATACAGGTTAGGAACTATGCACAGATAGAACAACTACTATTCCATGATTACGTTGCAGCTGGGCAGGCTGTAACGTGAACCTCCGTGTATACATGTGAGCTTATTCTGCTTGTCTGTTGTGCTAGTAGAGATGTTGTTTGTTAGTTAGCTTGCTGACATAGACATACCGGTTAGCTTTTTGATCAGACTTCATAACTGATAACTGAATAATAACGGTGACTAGACCTGTTGGCTGCTCACGATAACTCTGTCTTGATATTCCATCCCCTAGATCACTTGACGAACGTCAACTAAGTGTTTTGGCAAACAGAGTCTAAATCCGAAGCTTTCAAGCTCGCCTAATAGTTCATTGGCTTAGTTGGTAGACCACAGCCTGCCTAAAAGTACACTAATTTGAATCCAGTCGAAGTCTGGATTCTTCAAAATTGAATCTTCTCACAACCATCAGATTTGTCGTATGAACCATCATTAGTAAATTAAACATCAAAAATTTCATGTTACAGTTTTATTGTGAAAACTACAACCGAGTGTGTGCATAGTATTCAGCCAATAAAATTCAAGATCTTCAACTTTTAATCCTTCAATAAAACATTTTTCAGTAAGGTCAACTGGATTTATCACGAGGTTATAGATTTCGGTTCAGAAAACAGGTATTCGAATATGATGATCAGAAACAAAAATGCAATGGGAATTTATTTTTACACAATATCATCTGTTGTAGACGTGTGACTAGTGTGAATCCAAAAATAACAATTCTTAAATTTAGTGAGCAATTTAAGCAGAATCTTGATTGAACCTCACCAATAACTTTACGAAAAACAAGGATTGTTACTTGATTATGTCTGAGCACGCAAAGTCGCCTGTTGACGGTTATTCAATAGGACTTCATATTACTTCGGAATTTGTGAGTAGCGAGCATCCATCAGAAGAGTAAACGATGGACCACTAACGAAATGATGAGCTGCGCCCAACATATGGTTTACAGTGAAGGAAGCAGCAGTGTGGTCCGTTAACCTTAGTCTCATCCACGTACTGCTGTGCACGAAGGTTTAGAATTAATTTTTACAGTGATTTCTAATGTGAGGTCAGTAAAACAGTAGTTAAAATTCTCTTCCCATACAGAAGAGCCGGAGTTGAATCCCCTGCTCGAAGTTGATTACGCATAACTGATTGTAATAGTCCAGCAATTCTTTCCAAATTGGACTAACAGAATGATTTACTTGGATGCAGCAACTGTGAGAATTCCCCCACCCTCCATAACAAAACTACAGACCACACAGTATTTTCCAGATAGTCTCATCACGGTACCCGTTCTTCGTCTCCAACTAACCGACAGCGTCGCATGCCATGATACGGAACACACAGCTGATGCCTACCTCTTCGTGTTGAGTTACTGAAGAAAGTCATGGGGAATCATGTGACTACTTTGGCGTATGCTCTACCAGAAGTCAGCTAATGGGACCCACTTCGTTAGTTCTGTTTGGGAATCCTGACAAATTATTTCAGCATATTCCTCACACAGAAGTTAAGATGTGTTGAGCTCCGGTGATTCTGTTCTCACCTTTGGATAGCCCCAAACGTAGCACGTAGTTGTAGATCCCTGTGTACGTGTCGGGCAAGTATGTCTCCGAAAATCTGTATCGGGTTCAAGCCAGGCCTGTGGGCTTGTCAAACCCACACAAGCATTATCAGAAGAAAAATCGATGCACGTGTGACCTGAATTGTATGTAATGGGACATTGTCTTGATGGCAGATTACGTTCCCAACGCGTATGACGTGATATCAGCAGTACACTCTATCTGATCTATATACCAAGTTTGACAGATTCCTTATTCCTGAAAATGGTGAGCTCACTGGTCACTTTTTCAAAACACTTCAAGAGAACAAAAATAATCGCTTCTCACTGGTCTCTGAATGAACTTACACCTCTGTCCTTCGAAGATCACGTCTATCTCATTGCAATCATAATGTACATTTCCATCTCAGTGTCCAAAATTCTTGAGTTTATATCAGCTACATATGATTCCTTCTTTAAAAGATTCATGGAACCCTATGTGCTTCGTGTCGATATTCAAACCAGAAACAACCTCTCACTGTCTATCACGATGATCACGTTGAGACGATTATCATAAATGCCACCTCACCCCCGAACACTTATTGTAGTAGACGCCAATCAAATGACCACGAGTGCGTTACGGTTTAGACATTATCGAAAATGTAATTGAATCGCTAGCGAAAATGCTGACAGTGCCCTAAACGCTTGGGTCGTTTAGCGATTCCCACAGACTGAGAAGGATTTACATAAAAACCAAAGTAGTCCCTTGTTCGATTTCGCCAAACACTATATCTTGTTGTATGGAGGGATACAAAATATTTAATTTTCATCGGCCTTTCACCTTAAATACCATGGTGAATATTTTTCCACCATTATACTGTTGATCCATTCCCATAATGTCTATATCACCTAATGTGTTAAACACTAAGCTGATGTGCGTTCCTGTCGTCTGATATTTTACCCGATTAACAGCATCTATTCCCTGCATAATCTGTCATCATCACCGAAGCCAAAGGTTGTCTGTTCACATGCATCATCACGACTGGCTTGCGCCAAACAACTTCTGGTTTCGTTCATGCACTCTTTATTACGTATAAAAAAGAAGGAATAAGGCCTGAATGCTTATGAGTTGAGGCTGATGTGGTCCAGCCAGTCAACGCCGGCTAGCCAGATAGTAGGCTAGTAGGAGAATGAAACTCCTATCTCTCGGAATTAAAAAACGGAGAAACTTCATTTGTAAGATTTGAGCTGGCAAGATGGCTACTGGAAATATAAAGTAGCAATATTTTCAATATAGGATTATGTATTAATGCTCTCTATACACGATTAAGAAAAAAACCAATAGCATGCAGCTGATGCACGCGTGTGTGCATAAGTGATAATCGAATGAGTGCAATGTGCATCCGTGGAGTGGTCATCGTATTTCCTAGTTCATTTTTACTACTCTCTTCATTGACTCATTAAGAATGAATGGATTTCCAGTGATGCTCCTCTGCTACAATATCCAGTGATCTCGTTTAGTTAAACATGCAAACTGGACACACTGTAGTTTGCGAAAACAAAACTTACTACAAACTATTCGTTAATCTCACAATTTTGTCGCGAGATGTAAATGCGAAGTTCAAGTAGCAGCAGGATAACCATCAAATTGCTCACATCGTCAAATACCTTGGAACGTCCACATTATTTTTCAACTAACCTAAAGATACACGGGTTCTTGCAGCAATTCAGAATTTTTTGTGTGCACTCTATACTCCACATCACTTACGAGTAGGTCATTGCAAGAAACAGCCTAATACAAACAGGTTCCGACTACCTCAGAATTGCTCTTTTAGCTCAATTTTCTACCATTATTTTCTCAAGCGGATTAGTTTGCGTAGTTAACTTCAAAATCATTTGATGACTACCTATCCCCTATATCCTACACAAACCTTGAGTCTAAACAATGGTTACCTTCACCAGTATGGGCTGGTAGCTGGATGGACTATATATATGTAACTTGTCAAACAGCTGATGCTCGTAAACAACCCATCACTAGCTTGGCCACCGAGTGCCCAGTAATAACTGAGTTAAAACAATAACTATTGATTCATATCACAGCTTAACTTCTTCTGTCCTGAGGTTCCGAACAAACATCTGTATATCGTGGAATGTGCATTTAGGGTTGACTGTCAGAAAGCGGTTGTATACGTAATTTTTGTCAGTTGTGATCATGACCTGTGGTGAGACAACAGAGTGTGTTCACCTATGCATTCGAGCACAAACAAATGAAAATGGCTACCACCAATAACGGAACCTGACACCAAAACAAACTGAGCGATGTTTGGTTCATAGATTATTAGAGTGCGGAATGGTCTACCGATAAGTGTGCCAATCAGGCCACGTGATCGCAAGGTCATTGCAAGTTTGCACACTTCCAAAGTATCACTCTATTCCGTTACGATAAACGGTTATCCGTATAAAAATGCAATGTACTTTGTCATGCGTGTAGTTTCGTGTGTCTTTCATGTGATTCGTGGAAATGTTCAGGTCAGCTCTTTGCTGAATAAGTAAGACCAACAAAATTATGTTTGGTCCCAGCCCAAAACCAGTTTGCTCCAGATGTTACCATTGTGAGAAGTATTCCGCGTACAAGAAGCCTTCACAAAACAGTTGAGGTGACAGCTTGATTAAGTGATGGTATTCAATGAATTTCAGGTTTTCTAGTCGTCAAACGCACTCACAGATTACACGGATTACACGAAGGGATCTATTTCACCAACTCTTCATAGGATTTGAAAATTACGACTGAATTTGTCCAAGATCCGAAGGTAAGCGGATTTTTCCACACCGCTTTAATGTGTATGCTGGGTGTGATCACAGCGAATTCACCCATACTTGCAGATATTTAGGAGATTAGTAGCGAATTCTTCGAAGGGAATCGGAGTTCAAGTCTACTTGGGATAACGGAGATGCCCTGGGGGTGATTTGGCTTAAAGATTGCAGTCACCTTAGTAAATTGTGGCAAGATGACATTGTAACTTCTGTGTCAAACATAAGTCCACTCTATCGGAACTAATCGAAAACCATTTCTTGTGGCATCTTCAAGGCATCACATGCGATAGTCCCAACTCGAGTGCCGGTTCAGGTGACTATTTAGTTTTTTTTTACGGCGCTAATATTTCTTTGTTATATTTATCATAGACCTTCTAATAAGCTCCAGTATGCTGCCGTGCTAATAAATTGACTGCAATGTGCAACTTTAATTGCGAAGATTTAGCTTCGATTGTGCGCGAATGATTAATGAGACTAGTAGAATGAATACATACCAACATCTGACGTTAGATACAATAAACGCCTGAATATGGTTTTTATTTCCAATAAGGGTGAATAAATAACATACTTTCACCCACTTACTTCATAAACTTTGTTAAGTTTTGGAGTCTTACTGTCTAACAATATCTTTCTAACAAGGTATATAACGTCAACCTGTCTAAGATAACAAACCTGGTTTATTGTTCACTACTTAAACTCTTTGGTAAATCATCTTTATGTTATCAACTTATGTTGATGGACTGTGTGTTATTATATTGGCTTCAATGTTCCCTTACTGTAAACTGACGCTGTTCGGAAGTCGTAAGATGAAGACCAGTGAATGGACACACAAAGCACAACGAGTACAATGCAATGTTGAACGTGAAACAAACTTCAGTACAATCGTACGCAAACCGTCAAAGAAATCGAATGTCTTTTGACAAGCCCATCGACTATGATATTTCAACCAAGCGCTAGAATGGTTCAGTGCATTTCTGATGATAAAGACTAAAGCAATGTCCTCTTAAAGACTGTAGTTTACTGTAACAGAAAAAACGTGGATTTAACGTGTAGCATGGAGTAGGCTAGTGTTATTTAGTTCAGAGCACTGATCCGACGTTGGTGGTTCGCAGTAAATTTACATTCGAAAGGTGACATTAATGGGCACAATGGTATAGAAAAGATAACACTCACTTCGTAAAGCTTTTCAGGAATCGTCAACGGTAACCTCATTAAACATCTTACAAGAGATTCCACTATTCTACTTCGCCCGTTGAAACATCTCTCCAGAACATATGGACCCTTCTTGACCCTACCGAGCGGTTGTGCTGTTTCTATTCATTTCAACGTCTTTTAATTATTTTCGGGTAGGCTTCTCTCTGATTCGTTTCAAAGTCCACAGTGAATGTCTACGTCAACCACCTGACATGCCTTTTAACCTTTGACTTTTAGTGACTGTGCGTAATGCAAGTTAATTCCTCATCACCATCTACATTAACTTTACACCAAAAACAAAACGATGGAAGAGAGAGACAGATCAACGATTAATCTCAAAGCGTTGTTAACATTTTGTTTTTCATAATATTGAGAACTACTAATTTGTCAACTGCCACATACTTTGTGTAAATTATAAGTCCTCATACTTGGTCACTCAGCGTTAATAATGAAGAGTGTTATTGTTATTTAATAAAGTACTGGGTTACATGTAATTTTAAATTGTGCTACTAGTGACACGTTGCTAAAGGACTCAATAATATATGCTAGATTATGGAGAATGCTTTATGAAATCAAATGTAATAATTAACCTAGCTGGACCTGGAATCATTCAAATACGTTATCGATCGTTTGACATGGACAACCAATCATGTGATTGCTATCCACTGCACACTAAGGGCTGAAGTCAACGGCCTTATGATGCAGAAACAGTTACTAGTCAAGTAACCAACAAGCGTGATATAAAATCGCAACAATGTATTTTTAACAATATTGCGCTTCTCAGATTTTCATCTACCAGATGCGTGAAAACGATATATTTATAGTCGGAATTATGACGTCATCTCGTTGACATGGGAATAGTAACACAACACAGATATGACGTGACTGATAAGGGTTGGCAAAAGTTGGTAATTTTTCTAACAGGTTCACTGCAGTCTTGATCCATTATTTATCAGCTTCATAGATATCATTAGGCTACTGAATGTTCTTTGTCTGTTGTTTGAAAAGGATACTTGAATCACTCGAAAGAGGTTCAACGTATGTTACTAAAAATTAAACCAAATACGAAAATTATACCAGTTTGATGTCTGGAATAGCCATGTGTCTGATGCAATATGTGCCAGATACATTGAATTCGATGATTCGTGATCGTTTTGTAGGTTTCCATTCTCACTAACTATCCTCGTGTGCCCATACTTGTAGTGTTTTCTTATTTTCAGTTACTTTCCATGCCCATCCAAAATATGCTAACCGTCTTTTTAAGACGTGTCCCAGTCGATTCGATGCTCTGGTAATCAAAGGTTTGAATGTTCGGATCTCTTGTTGACCAGGTATACCTGATGAGTGCAAGCAGGACTGGAATCGGTGGTGAAGTAGTGACATGTGAAGAAACATTGGAAGATAGAAATTAACCGGAACACATTGGAACAGAAAAATGTCGTTGTTGAAAGCCATGCTTTGATCACTGTACCACCAGATTCACGAATACAGTTTGTGATGAACCGAGTAATAGACATGGCATGTGTGAATCATGTTCAGGCAATCATGACTCGACGGGTCCGTTTGTGGGGTTTTCGACGACGTCCAAGCTTCAGCTAGTTTCATCAGATCACTATTCTTTTTCGCATGTAACTCAGTGGTTTAACTGTTGCTGGAACATTTCGATGGCTGGCTAGTATGATTAACTATGCCTACCATAAGTCGGGCCAAAGAATTGGTTCAGCAATGGTGACCGAAACCTCAATAAGTAAACAACGAAACAGGGGCAACAGTGAATCAGCTGATTTGTTCGCGTATGTGACTGGAGCGATGGGGAACTGTGGTGTTAAAATGTTTACTATTCAACTTGCCCTATCCCGTACTTCAAATGAGGTTAGTAATTCAAACGAACTTGACCTATTATTCAAACTTTCTCATTTGCTTTCAGATTGAAGTCTGTTGCTTGGGGGAAATGCTTCTATTTTGCCTGCTAGTCAGTATCATGCGTCCGGTCGAAGCGGATGGTAAGTCGTTTACACCTCTATGTCCTACAGAATATGAAGCTGTACGCCCATCTTATTCTGTCACACGATGAAAATTGTGGAACACAAATGCTTTTTTAGTAACCTCAGTTGTATCTCATAACACAGACTATTACACTTTGAACAAGACTCGTAGCTGACAGTAGACTTCCTGTTCGCATATGAGCATTTCTCCGTCATGTTCAACTAACAGGTTTCATATAGATTGGTGAACACTTTTTCAACTTACCAGTCAACAGTCCATGAATGTGATCATTAGTATGTGAAATTTGTTCAAATGGTCAGATAAATATTTCAGCCTTTCCTTTTGAAAAGGAGCGATCGATTCAATCGACGACCTTGTGAGAAACCCTCACCAGTGAAAATCCCTGATATGACCGGAAGTTAAACTGTGGCCCATGTGCTTGTGAGGCTAGCCTGTTGATCAGTCTATCAGTGATTTCATAGTGTAGCTGCCGAATTACAATGCCAAAAAATTCGGATAGGATGAAAACTGTGATCCAATATGAAAGTTACCTAAGTTGCTGTAAACGAATTTCTCAACTGTTCATCAAAAATCGTGCTATTGCTGATTGATTTTGAGTAAGCAAGTGAGCTCAATAGAACGAAAAGTTCCTGTTCATGGCCTACCGGTAAGAGTTGACAAGACAGTTACTGTCCCTATTTGAGTAGGCAGGGCTGCCTGAATGTTGTTGACAGGCGATTACAACTGAGCATTTGAATATGGTTGTGTAAGTTGCTTTATATTAAAAGCAGTGGTGATCAACAAGCTGGTCTTACAAGTAAGCAGACGGAAGTAAAGCTTCCAGTGTAAACAAGGATGTGTATTCGTAATGCAGCTACGAATAAGCCGAACCCCAATTTAGTCATTCCTTAGGATGTGTCATCGTATTGCAGAAGCGGATCAGAAATCCTATCCTAGCCGTGAAAGCTACTGATTGAATGTGAGTAGTGTTACAGTTGTATTAACAAAACTCCACTACAGTGTTCTAGGACAGCAAACAATTTCACTCTCAAGTTCACTTCGATATCATTTGCTTCGGACAATTAGTCGGAGGGAAGTTAAATTTGCTGCGTCGTTCCGAACAAACGTAACTAATGTTCAACATACGACCACTATAGGTTGGGCACCACACACACTTGATTGCAGATTTCGCATCCTGATCGCACTTTCAGTTTGTGTTTGGCTCTCAGTAGACTTGATCAGTGGTACAAATACTTGCCACGACCAGGTTCACGTTCTCATGAGATAACTGCTCCTCTAACCTCACAATTAGACACGATCAAATTACTACATACTTCGTAGGATCGAACAGACTAGCTGTTCCTGTAACGGTAACAAATTAATGAGCCTGGCTGGCTTTCTATTGCTGCATCAGCGTAATATACCTATAGAAAAAATTACTATGGTGACTAATCATTTGGTTAATGTACGGTAGTCTGATATGCAATCATCTCTTTTAATCGTCAGTCGGATTGATGTTAATCCAGAGGCCACCACACACCCGTTTAATGAAGGTATAAGACAACCGCTGCAGTAAAATAGTCAGGAAAACGTCTATGATAGATGTAAATTGCATACGACTCGCAGTTGATGGTAGGTTTCATATTCAGATGGACTTTAGATCCAGTCCATTTTCTTTAAGACGGCAAGGAGACATACATTGCAATATCCAAGCATTTCGTTTATTCTCATCAGTCGAATACATAAAACATTAAGTTATATAGGTTAAGCGCATGGCGACAAAACAGTGAAATGAACGAACAACAACATGGGAGTAATCAGGGTCCACTGCCACGGTATCGAAATTGTAAACAAAGGACCGGTGCGTGACGGTTGATCAACAGTGCCTCGGAGAACGCCAACAACCTAGGGTTGCGGTTGCGCAATAGGACCATGAACGAAGTGACAGGGTCAACCAGTCCATTTTGACAAACGTTTGTTGACCAATCCGTTTTGGTCATTTTACAGTTACTTCGTATTCCTTCCGCACTGCTCGCGACTATCAAGTACTCCAATCAAAGTAGTCCGTTCTCATTTTGTTGACAGATTTCTTTATGTTGTATAGAATACTTCAAGGAATTTACATACTTCAGATCACTAGAGATTATCACACGAAATCTGCTCCTAACGAGAAGTGTTGCTGCGGCAAATGCGTCACCTTATTCCACATTGTCCGTCATACTACTTTTTTATGTTAGAAAATTGTTCACCATGAAATGAGTGATGTGAATCAACTGTATTCCAGGGACGTTAAACGTACACCAGACCATAACACGCCAATTAGCTGTCCGACTGAAGTAGAGAAATTTGTTTTCGTAAATTGGATAAGAATTCCAAATCAATTAATAGAAGATTTGTAGCAGGGGGCTAATGAAGCTTTTTAACAAATTAATTCAGAGAACAATACTTTCGAAATAACATTATTACGTGAAGGCATTCAAGCACGCATTGGAAATTCAAGCAGTGATATCGGGAATCACGTGGTATCCGCTTCGTTGAAGGTCACGGGAGTTGGAGCTGCGTACATGTATTTGCAATTTGTCTAATGTTTACATTGTACATGTAAAACTTGTGTAATTTGAAATGGACATGAATTGAGTAGATATTTTGAATCAAACAGAAACAGTAGCTTCGGTAAATGTCTGATTCTGTTTTATTTTTTTTCTTTCCACAGATGTTATGGACCAGAGTGACAACTTCCTCAGTGATCATAAGCCTGTGTTGCTGGTGATCTTTGGTCTCTTCTTAGTTGTCGTTTCCGTTAGCCTGGCGCTGAATTGTCGAAGAACGCATCGGTTACGATTTGCTCGAGATAGGCATCCTGAAGCGTTAAACGATGCAGATACGTCACCATCTCCGAGAACATCAAAAATGTCTAGTTTTACTCAATGGCAAGTTTCGATTCATGTACTAAACTTGTATGGTTCTTATATTATCATAAACTTCCTCGCTGTGTGTTACTAAAAAGTAAGATTCTGTTAAAAATATATAATTATATATATATGTGACTAGTTCGCCGAAGTCATAGTAACATGAAACTCCATGACATGGTGTATTTACTTGACTGGTTACTTTAGACAATTCATAGAATTCATAGGAAATTTACAGAATAGAGGAAGCAGGGAATGTGTTGCGTGAATCTGAATCTACGTTGGATTGTTTAGAAAAAAAGACCAAACTGGAAATTTTTCTTAGTTTCAGAAGGTTAACGATAAAAGGAAGTCAGAGGATAATAATAGGAATAAAAACTCAACAACTGTCTAACAGGTATACCAAAATTATATTGCACCATAGAATAGATAGCAGTTGGATAGCCCCAATATCATTGAGTCGAGAGTACTTTCATTCCACTGTTATGATTCTGATGATCAAGTTATCGGATAACTCGGTTTGGTGACCCGAATATATGCATTCAGTCTGAGCTCAAACTGGAATGACGATGACGCGGTTACTACAGATTTTTCGTAGGTTGTTCTAGTTTAGGCAGAACAAGATGTTTGAAATGTTAACCATGGGTCAAACAACTCACTTTATGTAGCTTTAGCGCTCTAACCCTAATAAGGCTATTGTAGTTAGGAAAAAGTATATTTTCTAAGAGTTGTTGAGTTGATGGAAGCTTCTACGTAACAAAATCAAGTCTCCTCCGATTGCTCACTGAAAACTGCTCAATTTGTGCAACCTATCAACACGAGATACGACATGCACTGTCAACAATTTTTTGCTGTCCCCCATTGTATTTTCTCAACAAGAGTGAAATCTCTTCAAAAAATGAAGATAGCAGAAGAATAGTTAGTTAAAGATGGGAACGCATTGGTGGGTTGAACATTCTAGTGAAACGTTCCATATGAAACCACCAAAACAGCCTGGTCAGTAACTCGGGTAGTGAGTTGGTCTTTATGGTCATGGATTCATTGTTAGGAGATAGACTAAGGTCAAGTGAAAAAAAACTCCTGCCCCGTTCGATCCTCCGGGTAGCGGCCCTCAGTTTTTGACCCTCAGAAAGTATTATGTCCAACGCGAATGACGGTGACGCATCACTGTACGTTTAGTCGTATCTGTGGATGAGCGGTGTAATATGCTTAAATCACTGTAGTTTTCTACTGTCAGTACTGCTGTTCACTAGAAGGTACATTTTGCCCTAAGCAGCATATAATAGAAACAATTCATCAACAACCTTTGAGATTTCACGAGAGATGTTTGAAGGTGTTCGGTGGTGTTGGCTTGTTGGATTGACACTAAACTTGTTTAGATCTAACTAGTACTGGTGGTTATCGATCCACCCAGCTGTTATCACCCTGTTACGGACCACCCAGTGTATGCTGTTTCAGTATTGCCGAACCGTAGTGAATTTTTTCATTCAATTAATCTGGGTTGCCTGAATAGGACATTTCTGTCGACGGCTTTAGTAGCAGTTAGAGAGGCTCCAGCTTGTACTCAGCGCATTAACAAACAAACTGACTACAGAACAATTCCATGTGCTCTGATGTTCTGTTGAAAACTTTATCCAGTTAATTAACTTACTGCGTTGGCAAATCGAGATACCAATTTTTGTCAGGCTTGATGCTGATTACACCTGAATAGGAACACAACACCAATATACACTGAAACCAGAAGGACGAAGCTACTGAACAGTTGAGCAAGGGACAAAATTACTCACTAGGCAAAAACTGCCTAAATCTGCGTTTACCTTCTCCTGCCGATGCTGCGGCCGAATGGCGCAAGGTGCGAGGTGGTCAGATGATGACCTGGTATAGACAAACGAAATCGTTCACGAAGGGGTTGGTCACATTAGGTCGGGTTCGTCTTCCGGGCTGGGCCCTCGCGAAACACAAAGTCGGTGGCTTGAGATGTTAAGTGAGATGGTGGCTTGAGACTTTAGGTGAGATGGCGGCTAACCGAGCTCAGTGGCGTGAACGTTGTCGTTGTTTGTCCGGGTTGTCTGTGAAGTGAGTGCATTTAATGACGCGTGGCAGTGAAAGCCGCAAGGAAACTGTCTTGCTGATGACGCCATACTTTCACTTACAGCTTGTTTGCAAGGTGTAGGCACCTTGATGTTGAATGTTTGAAAATAGACGTAGCTATCTTTAGTAGTTAGATCCCTTCCTGTCCCAGTTTTTTTCTTCACATTTTGTACGGGGTTTGCTTTTTTTCCATGGTTGCGTGGCAGTTGAAAATCAATGTGAACCACAGTTGTATTGCTGTCTATGATGATGATGATGATGATGATGATGATGATGATGATGATGATGATGATGATGATGATGATGATGATGATGACGATGATGATGATGATAACTTACACAGATGATCACAGTAATGACTGAGATAGCAAGGATCACTCGTGTTTTGGAAAAAATGGATTATTCGATATTCACCCTAATGATTCGCAGTCTTGTGCACGTTATTTCAACCCTTACTTATATACTGATCCAATATCACTTATCTGTGAAGGGTATGACTGGATTTTGGCCATATAGCAAAACCAACAACCTCTGGAACTCGTAGTCGTCACCCCTGTTCATAGGCTGGGTAGACACATAAGTTTATTCTACACACAGTAGTTGTTTACACTATTATAGTTGTCCAGTTATTAATGTCTATCGTTGTCGCCTACTAACTCCGATTTGTTGATTAATTGTTCTGATCAGAAAGGCTTCTCTGCTGGGCAAACATGTCACAAAAAACTCGAATACTGCGCCATCCTATAGTATTTATTATGTTGTTATAATTGTAGTCCAGTCCATGTCGACTTAGATTAATAATCTACAGCATTGCATGATTTCAATAGGCGATTAGTATGAGGTTACTTTTACTGATGGATATGACGGTCGACGAGAGAATGAGAACTTGGAATGTTCAAGAAGTTGACTAAATGTTATCCAGTAACACAGAATAGAACCCAATAAACTAAACGCCACACGGTACGACGACGTAATGTTATACACGAATCGTTGCAAATACCCAGGCGTCTCTTTTAGCGTGTTCGGTAATCCTTATCGAAATGGCACGAATAAGTGGAGTGTCGGAAAATGCTCACTATACTCTTATACCCGCAGCGCAGCAAATGTGATACAGTGGTTGCTTCTGCTGCGTCCAGCTCTGTTATTAATAGTGTATCACCACAATGCGCTACTCCGGACGAAGAGAACGTAGTTATACCACGAATGGACGATCGCTCGATAGAACATGAATGACTGTAGAGTGGTCTGCACAATGAAGTCAACTTGTAACTGTAAGAAAATGCAAAATCAATAATGTAATTATGGAACGTTACACGGTCCAGCCCTAAGTCAGTCAGAATTCAGGCTCGTTTCAAGGAGCACCTATGTATGTGGTGAATCGGTCAGAATTGTTGTGAACTTAGCAGAACAGTGGTTTATACGCTCGTTCTATAAAGCGAAATCCTTGTATAACACGTTTTAGCAGTCATTCAGCCAAAATGTTTGTTAGATCGATAAAGCTGCCATTTTTGATAAAGTACAGTTCACAGTATTTATAATGCATTCAGAGTGTAAAATATGACTATCTAGAAATGGCAGTGGACAACACGTGATTACTGGCGGTTTCCCATCATGATCTAGTTATTATCACCCACAATTGATCGCAGCTGTCGCATTCCCATAGACTTTCCAGTCGGCCCCTTTCGAAAAGAAACACTAGACTCGAATTTCGCTCCGATTAGAGCTCGTCAGTAGTGCATATCATCGCATGGGTAGGTGTCGCCTGCCTGGATGGGGTCCTCGTGATCACTCAAACCGCTGGTTAGAGACGCTATCCGAGATGGCGATGTGTCGCAGTCAATGGTGTACCTGTATCCTTTCCATTTCCGCTTCTTCCTCTTAGTCTTTTCTCAATAATTTTCACCCTTCTTAGTAACGTTTTCTTCTAGGATATTCCACGTCACTGTTGAGGTGAGCGGCGGCCCGAGCCACAGTACCTTTTGGTCAGGCTCATGGCTGTTATTATGATGATGATGATCATTTGTGGGTGAAAATCAAAATCCCCTACTACTCATCAGTAATCTAGTTATTAGGTGACAGGATGATGAAAGCGAAAAACTGCGAAGACTGCAGGACTTTTCTGGTAGCATAGAAAAACACACTTGACCTTCATCAACACCACTATTACCGACGGTGTCAAATCCATCTGAAACTGTCGGATATCGCAACGTCTGTTACGTGACGCCACTGACAACTGTGCATATGAATTGAATACTGTTCGCGGTTGAACACAGTTTTCGCATTGAGGTAGGCTTTTCAGCATCACAGTTTCATTAGAAAAATATTGTAGACTGAAGTCTATCTTACGTTAAAACACGTGGATAGTGTACATTCTTGTCGTAACAGGCAGCCGTGTTGATCGCTGCGCCACTGACATCATATTTGACTCGATAAAATGATCGAGTGTAATCGCTCGGTCACGTTCGCTTGTGAGTGTTGCTCAGATAGCCGGAGCATCACATGAGGAGACAGTAATTGTCCTGTTCACTCAAGATAAGGATCCTACGTGCAAATCCATTCACTGAAATCAAACTAGCGAAACTCATTAACAGGTTTGAGATATTTTTCACTTTTGAGAAGTAGTTGAAGATTTGGTTGGCACAACTCGAACACCATATTTAATACTCATGTCTAATCCCACTGCAGTAGAAATGTTTCACGAATGAATCCTGAAAAAAGAAATAATCACACGTAGTGATATTTTTGCAGAAAGGCTGGTTGAAACGTCGATCCAAGTGAAAAACTGCGACCAACTATACGGGAAAATCTAGCTAAGCTAGCCCAATCTTCTACTCCTTGCTAGTGTTGATTGAATATATGTGTGTATCTGCTTGTTAGGTGAGTTGATAAGCCTTGAAAATGACCAGAATCCTTTCGATCACATTCTTAACTGGGTCACTGTTCTTTGAGGCATCGAACAATATATTTTCTTGTTTATATTCTAATCAATTTGCAAGTAAAATTAACCTTCCAATTACATCTATTTTCACCTCTCCCCTGTTTTAAGTTTTTATACTTGATTATTATCCTGTTGGAAGTTGCTGTTTTTCCCCCTGCAATTTTTCAAGATTTCAAACCTTCATCCTCGTTAATAACGGCAAGTCACCGGTTGACAAGATTACTTAAATGCGATAAAGCTACCTGTAAGAACATATAATGCATGGTAGACCTCGTTCAAAGGTTAAAGATACCAGTGATATGTTTAGTTCGTGATCACCAACGGTGAGCATATTTTCGTCCCTTCACTCCAAACCCGAATGAACTTATCACGGGCGTAGTTGTTTATAACCACCAGCTCAGCCATCAGCAACCGGGTCCAGAGTGACTCTGATTATTTGAATTTGATTCGATTCTATAATTTCCTTGCATTGGGTGTCAAAATGAGCCATTAACGGTATTGCGAACTTAGTACCCTATAGACAATCATTTTCGTCACAGCGTCTGATACGTAAATGTTCAACTCTTGTTTGCTGTTTGGTCAAATCCCGTGAAGTCTCTGTCTGACAAATCACAGTGGAATCAGACGATTATCCAACATGTCAGGTGCACTTGGTCCCTCAAAGTCAATTTCATACAACGACGACTGCGATGACCTGAATTAATCGTTGATTAAGGAATGATAAGAAGATAATACATTGAACGGGCATTTTTGAAGCTTACAGGAAACGTGCCTAGTAAAACAATGGACACAGTGTTGTCCTGGTCCTGAAAAATGTAAAACTTAAGAACACAGAGGATGAAGAACTTCTGCTGATAAGACCGATTCACATTTACGTTGAGTGTCCATCCTGCATACAACTACTCCACCTTTCTGTGCAATCCATTTTCCTAAGGCCTGCCGGACAAACTACTAGTAAGTAGTAGGCTTGGACTTGGGACCTGTTCCAAATAAATACACTGAACATCTTCTGATGACCGGAGACGTACACGTAACTTCGGTTACTAGGCTGGATCAGAAGTAATCAGACTGAACACAGTTACGATTGGTCACGTCATGCAGTTATTCCACATTGATACATTTTGATGCACGTAAGTTCTATATCAAAGGCATTGGGACAAGTCCAAGAATTGTGTGAGCGCTTATCATAGCCACAAAGAGAAACCGACACAATATTAAAGAACACATCTAATAAGACGTATAGAGAATAAAAGGCCTGTTAGTCACGTTTGTAGATGATAGGACAGTTTGAGACGGACTTTTTGTACTATTAAATCTAACCGAACTAACGAAATCTACGGACTTCATGTAATTTCTCATCTATGATGATGAAGAAGACAACGCCAGAGGTTAATATTTCGTCCACTCTCTTCAGATGCTAACTTAAAACAACAGAATATAAAAGACATCTGGATAGTAAAAGCAGGATCGGGCTTTACTGTAAGGGAGGATTGTTATCAGGCGGACAACTACCTGACCCAACAGCATATGCACACACAGAATGATTAGCGTTATCTGCGTGAACGAGTTATCTGGGTCAGCAGCGTAACCTGTTCCTCTCATACTCTTTGCAGTAGGCACGGTAGGATTGTGGATTAATTTTTGTGCTGTCATTGTCTGTTGCGTCATCGTGCACATCAACTACTTGGGCGTATGTTCATTTGATATCATCACAGCTGCAGGTGAAATCCGTTACTATGACTGAAATGGAACACTTCAGTAGGTCATGAATGTGAGAAAGCTGAGCACCACTGCCACTTGTAAGCAGCAACCGCAATTGAATCTCAAGGTATGTACAACTCAGGGCCGACCAATTTCTGGGTCCCGTTAGCCGTATAGTGGAGTAGTTTTTGAAACGTGGGATCACAGCAATCTGCCTGTCAAAAATATTCGGCCTTTTCCAACTGGGAATGTCGACAAAATTCTCGGATTGTCCGTTTACGAGTAACGTCTTCCCTAACCTCTCCTTCTCTACTTGTAACAAGCCGCCGATGCAGGTCAGTCGGGCTTTGTGAGATAGTGTCTGTACCAGAACTCGGTAGTAAGCGATAGTCGCAACAGAGAAAAACTGTAACTACTGGCCACTCCAAGTGACCTTACTGTATACTGAACCATGTAGTGGGCTATCCTTTCGTCCAATAAGCAAAATGTCCAGGAAAGTCAAATTATCGCTCGCTTTTCCCTTGTAGAAAACAGAGGTTAGGATGAACGGATGTCCGATAGTTTAACAGCAAAGCGAAATGAATATTAGTGATAAAATGCTATATATCATCTACATACAAGACTATGGTCTACTATACGTCTGAAATGAAGTGCGTTGTATTCATACACATTCCAGGATTAGAGCCAAAAGCTCTTGTGAATGGTTGCCAGAGGGTAGATAGCCCGTCCCGTCGGCTGACAAATAGAATGTAATACATGGTGAAAAATGCACTGTATACTCAAAATCAAACGTTTTTCACAAACCGTATCATGAATCAATGCAGCTTGAATTATGCTATCCACCTTTCTGACCACTGTTAACATTGCCAAAAGTCCATATGTGATGGGTACTGTGCGTATCGCGTCTCAACCGAACGTAGTGAGATGTTCGTCACGTCGGTCTAAAGGTCAGCGTTATCAACTTATTGTGCCCTCAGACTAAAAACAAACCAATACTCCAGCTGTTAACGAGTCTGCTCGGAAGTGTCCTGCCAACTGGATGAGCGTTCATGTCACTGAAAATGTCGGTTAACGTTGTGACCTCCTATTTCGTTTTGACAGTCATGTTTAACCAACTATTCAAATGTTCTGTGATTTAGTTGCTACCCAAATAGGCTGCTACCTGTAAACGGTGTATCTGCGTAACTGACCGGTTTGGTCGGCGGCATCTGTTTCCCAGTTAGCCTATCACAGCGACACAAACTAAGGAATCCTGGACTAATCCTTCACTAAGACTGTTTTGCATCGAACCACATTGCTCCACTCGTAAATTCTGTGTTCAGTATAACTCAAAAGAACTAGGCCCAGGAGAGGTGTGAGTGGAGGTGTCGGGGAAGTCGCCAGTTCCCCGGAAATTCTGTGCGATCAGAAGACTAACAAAGCACAATTGTGAGTGACCTTCACCGTTGCCATGGTCGTGTACTTCTCCGGTCTTCACGAACGGCCTCAGCCGTCGTGACAACGATTATACGCCTACTCGGCACTATCTGGACTTTTGCCTGGCCCATTATTTTGACCTTGCTTTGTTGCTAACTCCAAACCCTATAAATATGAATGGGTTGTGACCATGTAGCCATCGGGCTGAGCGACATGAAGAAGTTCTGTTTGAAGGCCAGTCTTCTCCCTGTGCTCATGTGGTAGCCTCGGGTGGATGCGTTGGCTTGGAAGAGACTTACTGACCGCGTCTACTCCGTACTCCATCGTTCATTACTCTTATCCGTCGTGCTGTTATCCGCCGTTTCAACGGCCGTTATTCCGCTCCGTTTACGCGTTCGTAGGCCGTAGATCCATTTACAACAGGAAGTCCAACCGACCAGTGCTAGCTAGCCCGATGGTAAACTAGCATGAAAATGAAATACATAACTATTCGAAACAAGAAATGTGGAGACTCCAACGAAAAAATCTAAATAAGGGAGAGGTATTCAAAACTAATAAGACCAGGAAAAGTTCAGTACAAAATCATACATTGATGTCTTCCATATTTATGCAGAAAACCGAATGTAAATATCGACGTAGAGAAACTAAACAGAACCCTCAGCATACAACGTGCTAGTGAAACTGAACACAAGAAAGGATATCAAATTGCCATGACCCACGTTTCTGCACAGCAGTGCATAGGATTTACAAAAATATAGGGGTCGTTGATTGATACGAACGATTACTATGAACTTGCGTTTAATGTATTTCCAGTCTGTTTGTTGACGTTTCGTTGTGGGTACGTTGATGACCAACCACTCCGAAAATGTTGGCGCATTCTCGACTGCGTTCATCGCAGGGTCACACCGTCGAGTCACCATACCACGCGCGTGAATTCACGATCACGCACATGTAGTTCCTTGGACTTTCAAACGCTCATTTAAATCACACGCAGTCAGACTGTCCGGATCAAGGTTGCGTCCCTCCATGACCATCATAATAATGATCATTCTCAACCTCAAAGAAAACAGTATATCGGTACTTCTCGCTTGTGCTTAATTGTCATGCAATCACGAAGAAAACAACAAGCCCAGCTGAAAGGAAGCAGATGGAAAGTAGGGGGACCAAACAATTAAAAAATGCTGTTTCTATACTTAGAGTTCAACATCCAGGTGCCTAGACTACCGAACTATAAATGAAGGTAGTGCGTTAGTAGTAAGCTACCCTCAATACGGCTTCCACTATCCCGCATCATTACGTGCATTCACTCTATAGGCAACTCGGCTAAACCGCGACAACAATTAAACCACTTAGCTCCATCAGCCGCCATCTGACCTAGAGTTTCAGGCCACCGACTCTGAATCGTAAGGGCCCCAGGCCGTTAGACGAACCCGAACTACAGTGGTCAAGCTCTTTTGTGAACGACTCCACTTCTCTATTTCAGGTCATCATTTGTCTACCTTGCACCACTCAACCGAAGCACCTGCAGGGTGCTGGGTGTGACAGACTACTAGCTGGCATTCTTAGCACATGGTCTAACAGTCTAAACCTGCTCAAGCATAACGATTAAGCGATACGACTCGTATGGCATTCACCGACAAATACTCACCTCCTATCCTATTCGTTGTTTACTTGTCGATGCCACTCGATCAAACGCAAATATCGGTGGTCAAATGCCTGAAGATACTCCACTTCTTCCACCTCCAGCGGCCAAGTTTCGAAGACATAAAGCAACACAAGCCTCACCGTCGCTTTATGTACGCGTCCCCTATGCCTCAAGGGAATTACTCTCTGATCCTAGAGATATCTTAGATTGGGGAATACCGCCTTAGCCTCAGAGATGCAAGTTTCCAGTTCATTCAGTATAGCTCGGCCGCTGCTGATCCTGTTTATGAAGTAAACAAACTGATGAACAACCAACAAAACTTCACCATCTAACATTAAATCTATATAACTGTAGCAGTCCTGCAGAAGCCATTTGCAGTTCGAAGCTGCAAAGTGCATTTCGAAATATTTGGCAGAACGCGAAATAGCGTCTAGCATTGTTTGCGTTACTTAAAAGTTGTCAGTCAGTCTTTCATCAGGTAGGAAGTTCACATGGGTATCCTGTGAGTACGGCAGGTAGTCCTCCATTATTTCGTCTACCGCAAAATTCAACAAAAATGGTGAAGTGGAGGACAGTCTTGACGTACGTCACCCTTCATAGTGAAACTGTCAGAAAGTTCACTGTAAACCCCGGCCCGATCGGAAGTATAGGTATAAAGCACCGACAGTACGTTCACATATTTGAATGGCACACCCCTGCTTTTAAGCTGCTCTACAAGTCTAGATCGACCCACCGAATCGAGTCCACCTTTATAATCGAGAAGTATGGCAATTGTTGGTCGGCGGTATACATGATACTGCTCCAGAATTAGGCGAAGAGTATAAATTTGATCAACATATCCTCGCCCAAAGCATAACTGTTTGTTCTTCCCCAATATCTGCCCCCTAGCTATAGTGTGTCGACGAAGTATGATGGATGCCAGAACCCTAGTAAGTATTGAGGGTCAAGCTAATTTCTGTGTTTTTCACAAGAGCCCCGGGTGCCTTCCCTGAATACGGAAACGATTATCGAGTGACTACATGAAAGAAAGATGGCCTCCGTCGTCCACACAAACTGAAACAGCCGAGTCAAAGCCACTATTAACACCTTTCCATATTCTTTGAAAAGTGCCGGCACGAGATCATCTGGACCAGCAGCTCTGTTACGTTTGAAAGCCGAGATGCAATTGTGAATCCCACTCTCAGTGGGTAGCTCCAAATCTACCGACCAGAGTGCTACAGTACAAGTTTGTGGCGGCAACACAATAGAAGCAGGAGTTCAGGTAAATTGACTCTCAAAGTGTTCCGCTCGCTCTCTGACCTTCTGAATCTATAACAGATGAATGGTCCGTCTGTCTTGCTGGTAGCTTCACTGACAAACGGTCGCCTAGGACCACTGACATGGATAACTTTGGAGAGCTTGTCGGTGTTCCCTGAGGCAGAGGTAGTTTCCATTTCCTTAACTTTTTTATTAGTCAAGCCTCACGATCGGCGTTTGCGACGCGTTTCGGTTTCCTACGGATATCTCTCCTAAACTTGTTATGTGAACTATCAGGAAAAACCTTCCATCTGGCTTTTAACAACTCCGAGGATTTTTATGAGATTCAACGTTTGTTTAACCCACGAACTCCCGCACCACCTGTTACAGTACCGGCTTCGTGAATAGCCTGGGAGATTTCGGTCCATTAGCTATTAGGGCATTCGGAGTAATAACTGCTGAGCCCTTTTTCTAGGCAAATTTGATACTTATGAATTACCGGCAATATATCAAGTTTCTCACCAGACAGTCGGTGCTGCCGGTGGGGTCGTTGCCTGGCAGTAGTAAGGACGAAACGGCAGTGTGCCAACACATTATCTAAATCCAAGTATGTGTTCCAATAATAACGACAATCTTGAATAGAGCCCAGCCATCCATAACTAATAGCTATATGGTCTATCTGAGACCAGGCTTGATTCGGAGAAGGATGGTGCCTAGTAAAACACTGAAAAATATGATGCCTAAAACTAGTGCTGGCTAGAAATAGCATATTTTTCGTACACAATTGCAACAGTCGTCCGCCACTGTTCAAACGATATGATGTCATCCCCATTTCGCCACCTGGACAAGACTCAGTTTCACCATAACAGTCGATCTGGGCGTTCATATCTCCGGCCAGAACGACTATATCAGAATCATATTTCAACCTGCGGAGAGTTGCTAGATCCACGTCAAACGCACCGTTGACGCCGGTGTCACCACAATCAAATGAAGCATAAGCAGACAAAATGAAAAAATTTCTGAAGGTTTTGCAGCTAGAACTAGCCTTAATAGAACTTGCCAAGCGGACGGCACAAAGTTTACAGCTAACGGGAATTCAACCTGCCAATGTGGCTGCGGCCGTCGTGCTCAGGACTATACTTACTCCAGCCTGATCGGTAGCTGTGGCCGTGGATTAATCTCAAATGTATAACCAGTATCGGGTGAAGAGTGTTTGTGCTGTCAATTCCACACACTGACTACTGTCCTAGATTCTAGTCTGTGAAACACAACAGACATCGAGTCTACTGTCCGTGTGAACGTTGAAAGCACTCATTTTACTTCGCACTTCAGTCCCAGACAAGGTATGAGAGAGATCAGAATCTGAGTGGTCAGATATGGAACTTAAGGAGACAGCGTCATTATGGTTAGTTATATCTGTTTTGGGAGCTGTACAGTAATTACTAGAAATGGAGGTCGGGAGGAGCCTGAGAGCCAAATTCGACAGGACAATGGGGGAGAGTCACCAGTAGTATGTTTTCATCTATTCGCCTTGCTGTATGCAGCAAATGGAGCGACCCGGTTTATACTGCGAGACAGTCAGTGTAGTATGGAACTAGTGTTGTGATCCAAGAACTCGGATGACAAACCAACACATGGGTTAAGCATTTAAACAAGACCTGAAACAAAACCACTCATTTGCATGCGGCATTCGGCCCCATACCTTTTCGGTTGCCACAGACGTCAATGCTCAGTTCCATTAAGTAGCAGGGACCATTATGGACGATGCTGCACTCTGATGTTCCTTCCTGCACTTTTCCTGCGGCTTGTACGATGTCAAAATATATGCTCCGGTCCTACAACTGAATAGCGGTGGTATGAGTAGTATGTTACGATCGCTCAACTTCACTGCACTAGTAGTGATATGAATCTTCTAAGCTGAGATACTGCCGGGGTGCTCAGACCTAGAAGAGCCAATGATTAAGGTTCTTAGCCAAAGCCTCTAGTTCAAAATCCTCTAACATAGTGTGTAAGAAATGTCATATAGAAGAAAGTGGTTCAGATGCCACATCTATCCTAGATATAATATCTAGTTTTCATCGATCCACTACAATGTGAACAACACCGTTGCTAGATAAACAAACAGCTTGATTTTCATTTTCAAGTTACGGTTATTCTCGATACATCTCTCAAGATATCCGGAAACAGATCTAGTATTGACCACGTTAGCCCGTAATTTTCGGTTCATGAACAGATCTATCTACAGATTGCTAACTAGACGACAGAAATCCAAGTAACCATAATGTCCTCACTAACACAGACCCCAGGTGTAGACATTGAACATCTACCGACAGGGGGCTGAAATAGAAAAATTCCTCACTAGTGTTCACATCCATATCGAACTTTGCTGCCGTGGTCACGAATACTACAATCAATCGCTGCAGTTCTTCTTCGCTGTGTGCGCACTATCAACTCTAAACACCAACATACCCATAGTCACATAAGATAGCCGACTTGGAGAGCCAAAATATCGATAACTCAGCAAATGAGATATTCAACTAGTACACCGTCCTCCGAGTTCCGAAGTGCAACTGTTCGCATTGTAGTCACATATAAACTCAATGTGGTTGGGGCCAGGATACAGCCACGTTTTATATCAGCGACAATGTCAGAGTCAACCTCAACCGCACCTTCGTCCTCATACACACACGCATCACCTACTTAAATTAGTAAGCTTGCCTGGACATCTAAACTTACCAAGCGCCGTCCAAAACTCCCTTGGGTTCACGAAATCAGGCACTTTGGCAACCTCCACATAAAGAACTCATAGCGATCGGATACATTCACGGTACTTCTTATGTATCCGAAGAACGCAAAACAGCAGGTCAGTTGTATTACGAAGTGCTGAGAATCCACAATGTTTCTCAGGAATATTGATATTCAAACTTCTGTACTCAGTCGGCCCGGAGGAATTCCTATTAAAATCCTTCCAGCACGGTTCGTCGAACTGATATCTTGAAAACTGCCAATGCTTTACTTCCCCCTACTCTTAAGCAAAGATACTGTGAAGGCATCTTTGAGCTCTTAAACGACTCTTTCTTGCTCTCAGATGATGGGAACCAACTGAAGTACGGCACGTTCAAAAACTAGGTCGCCGGAACTAAAACGTTCCTCGGGCAACTCATCTTAATTCAGCCGCCCTTCTGTCTAACCATTTTTTAATATTCCTCTACATCTCTGTCAGGTCGAGAGCGAGAGCAGGTGACTCAATGGTAGCTTGCTGTGACACACTATTCACTGACGCGCAGCTAATGATTGCCAGTCGGCTTGATGGTTACCAGATTGTCTGCACCAAACCCACATGATTTTTTCCGATTGTATTCACAAAATGTCAGAGTCGCCCTCAACTAATGCTTTATTAGAATAAGCAGAGATCAGAAATCTCCTTAAACGAATCATAAAACTTTTTACTGTCAGCGGTTGATGTAGCTCTACATTTACTCACACGGCTTTTCCACAAGTCGTTCTTGAATTCAAGTTGAATATTACTTGCATTTGGTCGCATCTTTCGCACTCCGATAGACTTCCCAACCAGCCTATTTCAAAAGGAAGCACTGAACCCAGGTTTATCTTTTGTTAGAGCTCGTCAGCCGTGGCCACGATGAGAGCTGCAGCCACGCTTTCATGATGTAACCGCGCTGACCACTGCGCCAGTGACCACAAACTAGGTACAATCAAATTTTCATATCTGAACACTCATCCACTTCCGCTTGTGAGTAATGATCAGGTTACCCGATAGCCTAGATAGCAGACACTAACTATTCTTATATAAATTGAACATCACCCGCAATTGATCGCAGCCGTCGCATTCCCATAGACTTTCCAGTAGGCCCCTTTTCGAAAATGGGCTTACTGGAAAGTCTATGGGAATGCGACAGTTGCGATCACTTGCGGGTGATGTTCAATCTATATAAAAACCAAAATACCCTGCTACTCATCAGTAACAAACTATTCTGTCAACTCCAATCGTTATTACCGCGATCAGGACTCGAGTCTTATGGCTCTTTCTGAAAGAGGCCCGCTGAAAAGTCTACCTGAATGCGAAAGCTGCGATAAAATACCAGCGATGTTCAATTTTGACTAACTATCAACAGATCTTGATTGCGGTAGTTCGTTCAACAAGTTGACAGGACCCGCTCTGCAGTGTGAATCTTCTGTCCTCAGTGTCTGAGTCCGCTTGTGGATACAGTAAGCGCTCCGTTCCTCTCCCCTATCACACACGTGATAGATTCAACGTTGTCGTCAAATCACTCGGGGTGTTTCTGACGTTGAGTGCTTTTTTTTCGTTAGTTGCTATCGCGGTGTTGTAAACACGCCTAAACGATACGCTGGTTCGTCCATGCTGTCGTAATACGCTTGGCAGGATTCATATTCACCCCCCGTTAATAATTCACACGAAAATCTCGGTCCAGATAAATACTGCGACTCTCCTCGTATTCGCTCCCAAGACAAGCCAAAAGACGCGTACAAAAAAAGGGCTTTGTTCCGCCCCATAACGTGTGCGGCAAAGGCGACAAGTACAAAGTAGTTATAGGGCGCGTAATGACCACACATTCCCAAGACATCAAAGGGAACAGTTACCGGGAGAAAGAGAGCTAGGGTCACGGATGAGCCTAGCGGTATAAAAAGTCTCGACAGCTCTGAACAGTTCCGCTAAGTAGGACTGAGTCAATAGTTCTTTTTTCTTTCTCGTGACGGAGGCGGCTTGGGACGATAACAGGTTGGGCGCCCTAACGCGCGATCCGCTCCTTGGGGTGTTGTCAAATAGTCAGGGTTAATGGATGTGCTAAAACATCGTCTTTGTCTTTAGCTCCTTCCGTCTACCAGCATGCGGCTTTTGCCGCTGACCAGCAATAAACAGACCTCCCAATGCGAATAAACAGTGTGGTGTCAGTCAGGCTATTAACCGTGCTACATTCAAT
This sequence comes from Paragonimus skrjabini miyazakii, assembly GCA_014338405.1. Classification (NCBI taxonomy): domain Eukaryota; kingdom Metazoa; phylum Platyhelminthes; class Trematoda; order Plagiorchiida; family Troglotrematidae; genus Paragonimus; species Paragonimus skrjabini miyazakii. Next base: position 88,381 of record JTDE01000825.1, read on the forward strand.
CGGACGCATCAGTCTCGGGATACGTACCTCGCGAATGTCGCGCTTTAGTGCGATCACGCAATCGGGCAGATGATTAGGCCCGTCTCGTGAATAACTCCACGTCGTGTTATCGTCTGCATCCAGCCAAGATCAGGTGTTTGTGATAATTAACTTGTGAACGGAACATATATGGGGTAGGCCATCACCATTCTGTCTCACTGCATCAATGGTGGAATCCGATGACCCCCGGTCAGGCTGCTGATTCGCGTCCAATTTCCGCATTCAAATCATCCAGAACAAACACCTGGTCACTACCTGGTATCGAGCGGACTGTGTCCAGCAGGTGGTCATAGAAATGTGTCGTCTATGTGACACTAAGATAGACCACAAACACTAAGATATTTAGCAGATTTACCTCAGTCCAGCCGCAGGCACAGTCGAAATTGGTGTCAAGCATTGTTGTAGATGAGACCTTATCCATACTCTTGATTATAGTGGATTGTAGTGGAGTGTCATTGAAATCTCCAGATGTGGTCACAAGTATTCAGTGTGGCTTCCAGGGATGTGCAGATAGCTGAACCCTTGTGTTATGTTGGGGTCATTTTTGCCCCGATTAGAGGTTGATGTGAATTCAATGTGGTTTAGCAAAACGACTTTATGCTATCCTCAACAATCGGTTTGTTATCACTCAGAATAAAATTCAAACTGACTGTGCACTTGAAAGTGAGCTCATTGTGGTCTGATCAAAACTGTCACTTGAACGAGTATGGCACAATCAGTAGACTTTCCTAACCTAAGCTTCTACATAAACGTATTTTTTTCAAAAAACCACCTGGTTTTGTCTCACTCAAATTATAAAGTCTATATTAATGTCCGGAAGAAGTGTTGTTATGAACCAACAAGTATTTTATTACTCTCAGTAGAATGTCAACACCCTTCAGTTGCACAAACTCCACAAACTTTGTGTTCATGTTTCAAGAAATTGATGACTTAAAACTTCCTATCGGTTGCAGATTGCGCAAAAGTAGTCGCCATTTTTCTGCCAGAAATAGAATAATATGATCGTTAGACGCATAAAGTTCTCTTGTGGGGATTGCCCGTAGCCGTTTTTCTCACTAGTTACCTCGTAGCATTTTATTCACGCTTCAGTTTGACGTGTGTGACACTGGAAGGCGTATGTTAAGTCAAAAGGTCCAGTGCATATTATTTACATTGGGTGTACTTCGCGTAGCAGATTCTCGTGTGAATTTACACCGAACTACCGTGCTGAGGTTAGAAACTGTTTTATTCAACATAAGGACGTAAGGCCATGGTTGAAGTAGATACCGCCATGGAGAGAGTTAGTTACGTTAGTCCCAACCACCCATCACATTTCAATGAAAGGCCAACTGCAAACCTGATAGTATGCTAGCGCGTCCTCAAGTACTTACGGAAAAAGAGAAATTGGTGCCACTGTGATCCCATTTCACGCTGAGCATGATTGTCATTCCTGTTCCTGCACGAGTGGAAGAAAGTTCTTTGACTATTGGTAAATTGTCCAATGAGTGGGTGTCACGAGCTTGATACGAGAAAGACCAGTCATATTTTGATTGAAAATCACGCATGAGATACCAAAGTTCAACCAATAGATTTTTCCAATACGAACTATCCTCTTATCTAATTTTACATAATGTGACCACTCAGATGACACTAGTTTGCCAATAAAAGTCACTCAAGTTATACCGAATCGTGGCATGTCCACAAACTGGATCATGTTATAATGCTTAGTTAGAATTCTCTTGAATGCGATGACTATCTATACGGTTGCCGAAACAAATACAGCACAGTTGGTTGTGAAATGCCATGAGAACTGTAAGTGACGTCCATGTTCTAGCTGTTTAACATGGTTAAGACATTAACCCCATTAGAAGTGTACTTGTCTGTATGGTCCAATGATCATCATTTATTGTCGGTTAGTCACACTCAAATTAAGTCCGAATGATCAGGCCAACATAACCCACTTTGTAAACATATTGAAATTCTTTGTGTATTACGTCACTATTACAATAGCTTGTCGGTGTTAACCTGTGACGTGAGTTATGATTTGGATGTCTTTCTTTCTGATGTGTTGAGTGATCACATGATCTATCAAACTCAAGAAAGTGACAACTTGAGTTGGCACTTGTTCGTATAATTTGTATCCAAACGCTCATAAATGGTTTTCAGTCATACTTGAGCTTTCTTCTTTTAAGTATAGCATGGAATATACGGTTCAGTAGTAAATTGAGGAAATTTTGCAGCATGATTCAATAATTTGTAAGGAAGGGTCACTCATTTGAAGCCTGAGTGACAGCCAGTAACTATATTAACACGTTAGGTACACCCTAAGCGATTTACAGAAACTCTTCAGCAGTCAGTTATCGACAGTGGTTAATGAGAAGGACTTCGCGACATTGTGTGACACGTAATCCAAACTGTGTAGGCTGTGTTTATTTCAATTACCGGTCAATTATTAGTTCGTTCTGTAGATGAAGTAATGAACTAATGTACTGGTCTGCTTCATACATGATGTGCATGGAACACAGGATAATCAGTCACCCTCGTGAAACACAAACAGCACATTGTTAACAAAAACAAATTGCTAGCAGGCAAATCCGGTCAAAAATTTCAGGCAAAGATCCATCGAAGATGTGTGGCAGTTCTACAGCAAAAACCTCGTCCGTAATTGTTTGCAACGCGTTAGGTGCATCTCCAAGTTTCCAGTTCTCATCTAATGGTCAATTACACCCTGTTAGCGGCAGAACAGTGGGATTCACAAAGAAACTGCTATCTTTCAAGAACCATCTGGCTGTTGACTATAACTCAACTGCTTGTTTGCTGGACAAGTTTAGACGGGTGTCATCATTTCCTTCCCTATTTTTTTGCTTCTAAACCACTGCTTGTTTTTGTTCCTTTCTCATGAACGCACGACAGATGAGCATAAGTTTCTATCACTGGTGTACTGTTATCACTGCCGACAATGACTGTGGCATTCATGCAGATTGAACATGATCCACGACTGATCGCAGCTGTCGTATTCCAACAGACTTTTCAGTCGGCCCCTTTCCACAAGAATCCCTAGACTCGAGTTTTGCTCTCGTTAGAGCTCGTCAGTAGTGCATATCCCTGCCACGGCCTACACTAGAACTCCGGCCACGCTTTCATGAGGCGACCGTGTTGACTACTGCGCCACTGACCTCAAACTAGGTACGACCGAATTATCATATATGAACGCTCAATCACTTTCGCTTGCAAGTAATGACTACGACATTGATATCGCCGTAGCTGTAATTAGTGATAATGAGGGTGATCTGATGAAGGATGTGAATGAGAAGGAGGCAGTATTTTTGCTGTAGTACGCAGGCTTATTAATTTCATCACGTTTTTCACTGTAGGTCTTACAGTGAGGTGTATCAATTCACATGCCTCCAAATCTATAATCTAGGTAAGCTAGCAGATGCAATGCAGAAGGGACGGTGAGAAGGTCTGCTTGACAAAGCGTATCTCTCGCCAAACCGGAAGCTGAACTCCGATTGTCATATAACCGAGTGCTACTGAGTGCTTAGACATGATGAGTCCCTCGTGTATAACATGACCTTCCTTGGTAGACTGGTTACTAACCTTGTCTCAAAAGTACAAATTCCCTTGTCCGGGTCCTGTCCTGAAAGTGGTTATGCATTTCTGTCTAGTCTCAGTTAGCCGATAGAACTCGAATCTCTTGTTTATTTCCAAAGCCACTCTGTCTGATCTGTAAGTAACCATTAATAGTGTTCAACATATCACATATTGGAACAGATTTCTAGAAAAACACACTTGAATAAACAGGAAGAATGAACAAGAATAATAATAATAATTAATTAATACACAGGAAGAATAGAACCGAAGAAATTAATTTAGTTTCCCTATCCGTTGCACTATAGTCTCTCTGTAATTTAGCCTCGGTCAGCCGTTCGCGGTTGCCCTGTTATATAGTACGGCTTACGTAGAGGTCCTCAGAGTAACCTGTGGATGCTGTGTAAATTGCAACCTAGCCACAAACGTCTGAGTTTTTGTGATCTACGAAAACAATGAAGTACGACAGGTGAAGAGAGCAATTCATGTACACTTCTATAGCCTAGGTGATGAATACCTCTTGGTCTAATGAGTAAGCTTCTGGACTACCATTTGAACGCTTACATTCAGGTCGTGAGTGGGACTTCATTACACGTTTTTTAGTGAAAAAACATAACAGTTTAGGCCATTCCGCTGTTGGTAACTTTTGAAATTAGTAGCACTGGGAACAGTTAATTTCAATCAAAAGTCCATGAGAGTAGTTTTAAAAAATATTTCGCGTGTTGATTACTTTAAAAAACTTTTCGATTCCTAGTACACCAATTGACTGCTATTCCAGATCAATACTTTCCAGTGCAGTAACGTGTTTAAGATTTTCTACTTATTGCTGGTCGGACAGCTTAATGAATATTCTCGAATTCTATCAGTAGCAATACACCGACTAAGGAAAGTATATCAGAATGTTCACTCTTGAACTCAGTAGAACCCAGCTTCACTTATATTGTATCATCTAATGAAACCTAACGGTTTTGGAAATGATAGCCTTGACTATTGAATGACATCCTTTTCATGTACGATTTCTTGGTTGTCTTCCACCCCACAGATGCAGTCTGCTTTCACAATGAAACCTGTCTTTTTCTGTCGATACGAACGTGCCACCACGTTTCTGCTCAAAACTGACTGATGCAGTCACAAGTGGTTCATGCTTGAGCAATCATCCACGGTTTTGGAAACAAACCTGAGATATTTCGTTTTAAGTTACCTAACTTACTGTTCTTTTGTTTCGTGTCTTTGTGCAGTGTGCATTTTCTGGAACTGATCCCTCTCCACTTCCCAATTTGAGCATAATAAGAATGTTTTATTCGTGATTTGAGAAAACCAAGTGTTTGAATAGTGTTACATAATGGATATCAATTGATACCTGGATGGGTCATTTGTAAATGCACATAGACCGGTGTACTTCATTCATTTTGTGTATATTATTTAGTTTTTTGGGTAATGCCTTTGAAAAAAACTCCGCAAAAATGTCGATAATCACAAGGTCATTGAAAACGAGGTAGTTGTGTTGACTGAGTTGACTAGTGAATAAAGTTTGATTGCTCAAGTCAGATGACCTCCGGGTGTTAATGTGTAAATTATAAACAGTTGAAATAGCTTTAGTGAGAAAAGATTGTGTATTTTCAATGAGTCTTCTCCTAAATGAGTTTTGAATACTTACATCAAACTACTCAAACGGGTTGTTCTGGCAAATACAATTCGACCATTCTCGTGAGCTAAGTTATACCTACCCGAGTACGCATGAATACAGACCAGAAATGAAACAGTTGTGATACATCATCATATGCTTATTAATATCGTGTACAGAAGGTTCACAAGTTGAACCATGTTGTCAGTTGATGGAATTCAAGCTGTCTTTTGATTCTCGTTATTCTTCCACTTATTGTACGCAAACTGCACTTATAAAGTCATAAAGTTTACTGGTCGACTTTCATCAATGCCGAATGTGTTGACTGCCTTAGAATCGACTAGCTTAGATTTATATTCAAGGCCTTAGTCGAAACCTGGATTGTTCTAGCCATGTCTTTGTCCAGCACCTTCTAATGTTTTCAAATCTCAACTTACAACCGTAGTCCACGTAACATAAACGAGGTGAATGATCAGAATGCTTTTGCAATGCACGTAACCGGCATAACTTCTGACCTGTGAATTGTATGAAGTATTTGAAATATGCTTACCATTGTTTTGACTAAAGTAAGCAGCCGAATGTTGTGAACGCCACTGTTCCAGTAAATCCACAAATTTTATTCTAGTACTCCGGTCTTCTTATCCACCTCGAGTGTTTTGCGGGTTAGTTCCAAAATTTGAGGCATGAATGTCATAGAAAGCAAATTTTTATGCAGGGACAACTGGCACAAATAGAAGTCGGCGAGTTACTAGTTAAAGCCACATCCACTAAAAAGAACATTACGTTCATCTGTAGCATCTACCACGACCACGACATTTCAGAGGGAAATGTTACTCAAAATACAAGTTAATGTGACGCTACTTGAAAGTAGTCCATCTATGTAAGAGCAAATTTGACATTTCTTCAGTACTTCTCAGCTATGTTTAGAAGAATGGGATTTTTAGTCACCTCGTGTCAAAGATACAGTTTAACATTTGACCCATACAAAGCGCCGAATTGTAAACAGAAATGCTGATATGTCACTTGGTGCTCAAGAGTGATGAAAAATGGTCTTGCTACAGCAATAAACAAAAATTCTCACAAAAATATTTTAACATTTGTGTTGCCTGTAAACACTAAGTCGAACAATCATAAAGAAATGATCTAGAGCAGCTGCAATCAGCTTACACTACGGCACAATACTGACAAGTTATTTGGGGTTAGAGAGTTATATACCGTTTAGAACTAAACACCAGGATAGATGTATCATATTTGTAAAGTGAACCAGTAATACCTAAAGTGTGTAATTTTCAGCTTCCGGTTGCTAAAAGAGAACCATTGTAGCCAAAAATAAAACCGTAAAGTAATCAACTCAATCTACTACTGAGTGTATGATGAGTCAATCAAAGAGTCAAATTTTTCAATCAAGCTGTTTACTTTCGTTGCAGTTAAACCTAATGGAAGTCGGTCTCGCCAGAAAGACGTTACGAACATGCGAAAATTGCGCACCTCATAACAGCAGTAGTAATCGATACAGTCCTGCTGTCCCATTGTTCGCTCTAACTATACAGTTTAGTTCACATGACTTAAAAAAGCATGTGGTTAGTGATGTGTCCTAGTAACCCAGTGAAGTGGACACAGGATACAAATAGCCCATTTGATTTTATTGATTTAGAACAGTTTTGGTGCAACTGTGACCTAATTTGGTAGAATAAATTTCAACAAATTATACGCTGTAAGAACAAACAACCTTCGTTGTAGGTTGCAAATTTCTAGATATACCATCGTATTTGTGTGGTGTACATTGATGTACCACAAGAACAAACTAGAAGAGGACAACAGACTTCGAAATCTAACAGTCGCTTTCACGTGTATGGTAGGTTTCTAAATGAACTCGTATGGTAGCTGGCGAAAATTGTATCCAGAAAGTTTTGATTCCTTAAGAAATCTATCTCGGTTTTGAATGGCCATGTTATTTTTCCAGACATCACGTAATACTACGTTTATCAAACGCGTTGTAGACAACGTTCATTAGCACAGATCCCAATTTCGATAGATGAAAATATATACGTTTAGAAACTAACGTTATGTCAAACATGATATCTCATTGGCGTGTGGTACTGAAAATTAGAAAAATGTTGAAAAGTTCCCTATTCCGATCTTACACACTAGTGAACAGTTAGGCCTGCTAGCATCAGTAACCAATAATGAACTAGGGTATAGATGGGCATAGATGGTTATTGCCTTGTACTCGTCCTATAGGCGAACGCACACCATCAGTAAACAAGGATACAACATAAAGAAGATTAACCGCATGTACAGAAAAGTGGGTGCAATATGGTACACCAAATATGGACTAAATAAGACGGAAAAAGCCCAAGGAAAAATAAACTGTCATTTTCAAAGTGAATTCGTACTCATATTGTCCAACAGTGTACAATACCGACAATCTCATGTCCATGAGAAATGTTCATGCTGGGGATTCATAATGAATATTCAACAATTCAGAGAAAAGAGTGCACGTGAGTAGAAGTGCGACGAGTAGAGAAAGAAAATCATGGGTTTTTCATGTCTGGTCAGCAAGAGCAATAACCAATTATCAATAGTTTTAGCAACCATGTATATCTCTTAGCATTCTGTTACGATTATAATACGGTGTTGACTGTTTTGGTACTCTTTTTAACACCTATGTGCTAGTTCGCTGTGAAACTGCAAGTTATTCCAAGGCTTCCCCGGTTTGTGGAGGTGGTTGCAATTAACAATTGAACACCACTTCTTTGCGTACACAAAACATCTTCAAATTGTCCTGATACCTGATGCGTATTGATATATACGTATGTGTCTGTATGGTTATTTTTTCATCCCGCCCACCTCCTCCTAATGAACTTTGCTACAGACTGTTGTATGTACCTGATGAGATGTAGCGAACTGAGGTCAAAAGATACTTTGATTCCGACATTTTATTCAAATTTAATACGGGAAAAAATTGATTTACGTTCAACAAAATAGTGTATGATAACAAATGGACTTTGAATAGCCCTAGAAATCGTACTCGAATTGAAACCTTTCATGCAAGTAATAAGGAGAAGACCTCGTACTGGTTGCAGTAAGCAGTTCATATTCGTGAGACAAGAAGCTGAATTTATGGATGTACAACAGTATTAAAGAAATCATAGTCACTCATTGGCTGATCATATGGACACAAAAAGTCACAAACTGAACGTTAATTGGTGCAATCCGGAACAAAGAAATAAGTGACTAACAGAAGGCGTAACATTGAGACGAGTTGTCCAATCCTGATGCAGTGTCTTCAACGCAACGTTTGGATTGGTCTCTTGTTAGAACCCCTATTGTGTCAGGGTTTGGATAAGCGATGAATCGAGTAGATTTTCATCACATAAACCAACCCATATTAAAGCAATATTCGGTTCAACAACGGAGAACCTAGCTTTGTCACAAAAAATCGTGAACTGTATGGAATCGACTGTTTTACACCGTACTTGTGTTAAAAAGGTGTAGGGCAAGTGAAATTCAGGTTTAAAAACTCAGTACCTGAAGAGTGTCGACTACGAGGAACCGAAGACAAACAACGGGAATGACGATGGTTAGAACTTCACCAAAAATTTTAATGAATACCCAGCTGGTAGGGTTTTGTTACTGTTATGTCCTGCTCATCAGAATCAATTGTCTTCATTCACAGTAACGATGAATTGTGACGTTTCGAATTCTTACCCGTAACGTAATATGAAAATTGGGAAACTGATTTGCATATGGCGTATTGAACTTGAACAGAATCATTGTTCACTGTCTGTTTCGAGTACGTATCATTAAACTAAATAGGATATAAATAAAACAACAATCTGAACCATATCAAAACTTGATCACTAGTTAAATATCATCATGAGCTATAGTTCACAGTGATGTTCATAGTGAAAGCGCGTAATATTGTTGCAATCGATGAAGGATTACCTATAATCACTCAATCTTCTCGAATGGTGCTGTCATCGTGTCCGTATTTTCAAGAGTTCACAAAAAAAGAGATAGTTTAACAAAAAAGACTACATGCAGTAACAGATTACCTGAAGCCACAAAATTTTACTTAACAGATGTACTATGCCACACCAGTTCTAAAGCAATCAAGCTACCCATGCAGAATAGTTAGGGGTTAAAGATGTGCAGCTAATGAAATGAGTAATTTTTTTTTGAAAAACTGCAATGAATTGACACCTCAGGGGAGCCAGTGGAAAAAGATCTGGATTCCGGTCGAACTCAAACGTGAGATAAATTCCTGAGCACTCGATGTGACTTCGTGTCTCAGGCGGTAGAGCACCTGCAGTCTCTGGGTACGTTATTTTCTTTCCTGGTTCTAGTCCATAGCGTCCATAATTAGGCCTTTTCTAAACAGTACCCTAAAAGATGTTTAAAGTCCTCAAGATCTTGCTCGAGGTTTAGTGAACGAGATAACAACACAGAGACAAAAGCAAAACAAACGGTTTAATGTTCGTAGCAGAAACAATGCCAGTAGCCAGCTAGGACGATCAAAACGTTCGACGAAGTCATTCACAATATTTTATTGCCTCCGAGTTGCTATCGTTAGTCATCTGAGGCTTCTGACGTTAACTAGTTTCTAGCCGATACTCGAAAATGTCGCGCTCCTGAGCTGACCCTATGAAAAAGAAAACTGAACTTTGCACGTATGCTCCAAACACTCTTGGTTTTAAATTTCTTGTCACCAACGAATTTTGACAGCCATCCTGTCGATGAGTTTAGTTCACTGAAAGATTTGAACGCTCTAGGAATATCAGCGTGTAAATTTCAATGCGAACTAGTTTTGTGACAAAATATAAAACCAAATTCGCATTTGAGACCAAGTGGAAGTAGGTATTTTAATTTTTATTCGGGCGGGTTCTAATGGCTCAGTAGTCTAAAGGACTGCAGGATATCCAGATCACCTGGATTGCTTCGTATAGAGGACGATTAGACAAAATGAATTGTTGAAAAGAAGTTCTGTCAATTCCCGTAATGCCTAAGTCTGTATCTTAACAGTATATGTAAAACAAAATTCCCTGAGAAACGGGTCCAACAGCTTTTGCGTAAATGTTGAATCAAATCATGATCAGCAAGGTTGGGAATTCTTGGACTAATACTAAAAAATACTCAAAACAATTACATACAAACCTCTCTATAACATGGCTTCTTGAGCTCTGAGTATTCCACCTAACAGCAATAGTAGCATTCAGCTGTTAACCGTCTTCGTAAATCGTACAGTTTCGTATTTGGATAATAAGACAATTTTGAACACATTTCTCTCACTCCATCTGAGACCTGCGAGGAGTCTTGCGGTTTATTTCATGCTCCCATCGAACTGCAACACAGGGGGTCCTTTGTTCGCTACGCTCCAAGTTTCGTTACCTGGAGCCGAAATTCATATGAACTCATTCTTCTCACTGCAATTCCACAGTCGACTTGTTTCCGTGGCTTACCGATTACCACTCTACTTGACATATGCTTCCTGTTCTTCTGCATGGAATGTGAATGAGCCGTAATATATTGACACATAGTAACTGATTGATACTCTATACAAAACGTGCTTTCCAGTCTGTACTGACTGTCAGATAAGTCAAGGTATGGGGGTGAATTTGTCGCGAAGTCCAAGCGTGCTAATATAGTTGTCAAAAACCAAAGTGCTTGATTCCATTTATTCTCTACGAAAGCTATTTATATCCAGATCACTAGCATACAGCTCAGTCAAAGTGGCGCGCTTCAGATTGTCAGTCTTGCGTAAAGCAAACCGAATCTATCAGACGCCGAACAACTGATAACGCTGATTGATGTTATGGATGATTTGAACGACCTCTGGTGTCCGAGTCCGATTAGCCGCAAGTTCGAATCAGACTGAAAATAGTCCAGCTACCAGGTTGCTTATCTGTACTCCCGTTCTGTCAATATCACTGGACCTTAATTCAATTCCCAGCAATTGTCTCATCTATGTGTGCTAACAAAACAAGTGAACAGTCAAATCAGCATCAGGCTTGCAGAAATCACAATAAATTATGTCAGAGACCCAGAAGAATTCTCAAAACTATTTCACAAACGAAAAATATCATCAAATCTCTGATTAGACACAAAAAATGCCATACAGCAGAGAGCTAAGGGAAATGTTTAATGTACAAACTTAAACTGACATGGTACATGTGGAAATGTGGTGACTTTTTCAATGTAAAAGCGCGGGGTAGACTGTAATCCGGGTGTTCACATAGAGTCCATATCTGGGAATTCCGGTTTAATAAGTTGTGAGTTCGCAGTCGAACGACCCGGTTTCACAGGTGAAGATGATGGACGTTCGGCCTCGGAATCAAAGTTAGCGTTGTCACCTGACCGATTCCTGGGATCTTCTGATGTGTACACAGCATTCGTCTCAGACGAGCCCGACATTGCTGATAGCAAATGGAACCAGGATGTTAGCATGGTCACTGGAACTGGCATCCAAACACACTGACTGTCTTTGATAGTGGGCAAGTCATCCGTTAGGTTGGGTATAGTGTCAGGTTTCGACTGATTAAAATGAGGGATGGGAATAGCGTCTTGTCTGTCATCTTTGTGTATGTTTTGATAGGGAAATTCACAGTTAACATCTGTCAAATTATGTCCTAGTGTTGTCGCAGTGATTGGTGTAGGACTGGGATGACTGGTACACGAAGTGGCAGTACCAACAGAAACATGAGTATTGCATAGTACTGATCGATTTAAACGAGACAGCTGTTCCCCTAGTCTTCGCATGTTGATTGCATGGCGCTCATGGTGTAGTCGTGTGGGTGAATTGTCGGCCCGCCTCCTTTCCTTGTTTGTCTCATTTGAGCACTGTGCGTATTCATTTTCTAATCCTTGCCTGATTGATGCGTATATTAAACTATCTAAGTGGGATGAGGTGTGTTTAGAACTGTGTATCGCCCGGTCTGGTTCCGGAATGGACTCTCTAGGTGACCAGTGACAACTGCACCGGCAGTTTGGCGAAAGAGGTCTGAGCCTCTGAAATGCGATCGAGGCTGTTTCCCGTGGTATTCCTGCGATCACAGACGAAATCTCTGTCCGACTGTCAAGGTTTGCTGGCTCTAAGTTCCGACTTGTATGCTGTCTAAGCCCATCCGGTTTGTCTTCTGCTGGAATATCGTGAAAGACTGGCTCAGGCAGAGGTTCCAAACGCGAACCACTGGTTAAACCGTTGGTTAAAAAGGATGCAGGTATTCGCGTTCTTGGAGGGGAACAAAGTTTGCCAGTGGTCGAAACCACACTATTGTGAAATGGGGTATGGGCTGCTTGAATGTCACCGGATGAGCTTGTATCAGACTGTTGTAAACGGACGATGGGGATTGAATGTTCATTCCCTGTTCGTTTGAAGGTATTAGCTGTTGTCTGCAGATGTGACTGATTACTGACTGAATCGTCCATTTCACCGATCACATTCGATTGCATTTGCTCGCTTGTATCAGGAACTTGCGTTGAATTGGTTGATAGAATCAAGTGTTTCCAAGGTTCAACCGATGTCAGTGACGAAAGTAAATGTGTTAGCTGAGCCAGTTGTTCAGTGTTGAACACATTGTTAGAATTGAACAAATGAAGGGCAAATGGATTCCGTTTGAGAAAGGTATGCGCAGCCAGTGCATCGGAGGAGAACTTGGATACACGGTTATCATACTGGTGACTTTTGCTGTCCGCCACTTGTTCGCCTGTGGGACATAAAACTGGGACTGGTTCAGATAACGGGTTCCCCGGTAGATTATTATCGGAGATCATCGCACAACGTGGGTTGTTAACTTTACCAGCAGATATATGTAGTGTGCTATCGGAAGGATATCTCCATGTTGCTTCACGGCTTAGTTTTTGGGACTGATAGACTTGTGACCAACAACTGGCCCGTTCTTCCTCTTCCTCACCGCCTCCACTACCAGAAGGTGTTGGAGATTTGGGAAGTACCCCATGGTCAAAGATTTCTTCACCCGGTTGCACATATTGTTCTAGTCCGTTCTTCGATGGGCACCAGTAGGACGTCGCCAGCATTGAGCCCTCATTTACGGAACTTTGACAAAATTTGATCAAATTACGCAGCCCGATGAACTGATAGACAAATTTGTGACCGTGCACTTTCCGGATAATATTCTTTTCGTAATAGTATCGCAACGCACGACTCAATTTGTCGTAGTTCATTCGGTGATTCCGATCTTTTCGCATACCCCACAATTTGGCCACACCTTCCGCTTGAAGTAGAATAAACTCGCCCTTCTTGTTGGTCCACCGGATCATATCTGTATGCTTGTTAGATAACAGTAGCTCGAGTAGGAATTGCCACAACGTCAGCTTGCCACCGTTTGTACCGAGTTCT
>JTDE01000825.1:102072-122166 GCA_014338405.1 Paragonimus skrjabini miyazakii
GCAAACAGTACAAACTAACCGATTAACACTTGACTGAAATTCGTTCGATTAGCCCATGCTATAAGCGGTTTCAGGGAACAGATAAAAATGAGTTCGCAATGCACAGTACCTGAATATGGGTCTCCCGTTGTACTATAACCTAATCTGGTCGGTTAAAAAAGAAGTGACAAACTATTAAATAGTCTGTGAGTGTGCCTCTATCATCTGTCACTGACTTTAAGCCAGGGCTACCGCTTTCAGGCGTTTCATAACAGATTTAGCTACTGGATATTCCATATACGAAAATACTACAATACAGTGGACTTCCACAGACACAATTTGGCCGTTTTAGAGGCTGTAAATTCCAATCAGATATTGCTACCATTGTGTAAGAATGAACAATCTTGTCAAACATAGAAGTGTATTCTGTACACGGACTCACCAATGCATTGGGTTCGGTGTGCAAGCTTCTGTCAAGCAGTCTACGACTTAAAACAAGCGCACAGTGTGTGACTGTTATATTTGAACTAACGAGCACTGCATACTGAATGAAATTGACTTGAAACAGTAAAAAGTGGTCAGAAAAAGATAAAATACCACAGAAAAACCTGTAGTTGTATACGAACGTTAGTTGTCACAAAAATCACGATTCAGTAGAAACAAACCGGACAGTCTGAGCATTTGTTACACACACTTTTGGTTGAACGTTCAGATCTGAATGATTCCATCGTGTCTGGAGTTCGATCACTGGAGTACACATTAGATCTGCAATTCTCCTTTCATCTATTCATGTCAAAGTTATCCTTCAAACCGGTTCGTGTCCTCAAATTTCGCGAGTACCCTGGTTTCCAGATTGTCAGTACTTACTGGGAAAAGTGGAATCAAATTTAAACACAATCGACTCTCCTGTCATGAGGAAATCTATTGATCCAGTTTATATTTAGTACCTAGTAGTACTGTTTGTTATGTAGATTAATTATGAAAAATTTCCATGGCACCTAATAGCGATAGGAAAAATCTTCGAAAGTCCGATGGTATTCACTGGTAATAATACCATCTATACTTGAGTTTTTACTGGCTGAGCTTAGCACTCATCAATTCAACGTTAGAGTGATCAGATAGAAGGTTGAAACAAAATTAACCTACGTATCAACGGTCAGTACTTGAAAAGTCTGAAATTGTGTAACCATGAGCACTTTGAGAACTTTCATCAGTACGAATACCTTGATTGGATTAAATTCATTTCTACAAGGTTCTTTTGACCAATTCTAACCTTCAGTCATTTCAATGCTTCAAATGCTCAACCCATCACATCGTTGCAGTTTGTCAAGCTAGACTGTAGCTTGAGTGGTCGACCGCTATGTTACCGACAATGGAAGGTTTCTGCAGATGAATGGCTCATTTCTGACCTGAAGTTAGTACACAGTCTATAAAATCGGTGGTTGAAAAATAGAAGTCTGGGGAAACCAATCGTGACGTGTCGATCAAGCCATGGTGACCGATTTGATCTATTGTCTGGAGGGTGGTGACATTTTTGGCTTGTCTTACAAACACGCATGCTGAATTTCGGCTCCTTGTCTGGAGGACACAGTGTACTATTGGTTAGCTTAGTGATAAGCAGAACTGGCATGCAGAACTTTCAGATTGAACCGACCAGAGAGAACTGCGAATAGTTGTTTGTGACTTGTAACCTGTGAAATCGATCGTGAACCACAGTGGTAAAACACGGGGGCGGTGAAGCAGAGCGACTTGACGAGAAATGCACATATACCTCAGTGCCAGCTAGCAAGACTGTGGCTACAGGGGTGCGTTGGGACCGTTTGCTAACCCGACTTTGTTAGAAGACGTATTTTTTGAATTTCCCGTGAAAGGCTTGGATTCCCGATTTCGTCTCAGGATGCCTGAGTTTGAGACAGTCTGTAAAACAGAGTACCGCTGAGGTGCTTATTAAGCCGAAACCTACAAAACAGCTTTTAAGACGCTTAGCGCCGTTTCTAACTATGCACACAGATCCGGTGCCCCATCCGATAGGCGTTTCGGTTAGTAGTGCGGAGTGGAGTTATCTGACGAATCCAGACCCGGAAGACACGGGTCATGAAGTGTCGGCTTTAGGATGAGCAAAAGGAATAATCACAAACCCATCCTTCTTGTTTTACCTGTGGTTCACTTGGTCGGATAGCCTGTATAAAGTGAACAAGAAATGGCAATACTGACCAAGTTAAACCCGTACGAGGTAATAACTTTTTACTATTTGTGTGGATCAGTCTTTGCAAACAACTGATTGACTGTTAGGAACGAAAAAGAAGGCAACAAACTTGGAGCAACTCAATTATCTGTCAGCAGTTAACGTCCCGCAAACTTATCGATTACTGAGATTGTTCAGTCACACAGCATACGAAGTTTCTACGGGCCGTCCTCTCTTAGGACGTCAGTATGACCAGCACATAAATATGGGCATAAGTTCCAGTAACCTGCTTACGAAACACTTGTTGGCATCAGTCAACAAACTGTTCCTCCAAGACGAGATTGACAGAGAAGAATTAACTGTGTGTATTTTCAACTCATTGTCGGGGTAACCAATAACTAACTGAGTGAAGACAGAAACCTTGGTGTTGGTTCTATAGTACCCATATAAATTGGTCGACTACATAAATTGCAGCTAAAATATGGCTTCCTATGTCAACTTGACCAATAGCACACACTGGTGTGGTTCACCTCTTCCTACAGACCTTCATATTCATCACAACGGTTGCTCTCAAATGTGTATTCAAGCTATGCAACGGTTAATGTTGGGTAGGCTCCTGTAAGCCGTAACGCAACACTCCGTGTGGGTTTGTGCTAAAGCATATTACATAGGATACATTGACTGCTTCACCATCAACATCATCACGCTTGTGAATAGGCGCGATGGGCGGATCGAGTCGACGTCTTATGAATCCGCTGTGAACTTAGATACTTCCGAATGGAATGCTGAAGTGTCGAGTCATCGACGTTACAAACGGGTGGGTGAAACACTGGCTCTGGAGACCCCACGAACTATGACTGATTGAGGGCTATTACAATATACTGATACTAGAACTAATGAAGACAAAAGAACTTATTGAAAAAGGGTCACAGACAAATGAAACCGTCAACAATGGTTAGTTGCACAGTAAGTGGCAATATTAAACACAATAAATTCAACCAATATTCTGAAATGTATTGATTCGTAGCCGTGCAAATAAATTGAGTTTATATGAATATACATGTGTTCTAGAACCTCAAATATCACACACAATATATAAGAAAAGCAGATGAATGAACTCAAGGACGCCGCGCAGAAAAGTACGTTACAAAACTAACATGACGGGAGATTCTAATCACGAGCAATGCCCACATCTAAACAAATCACTATACTTGAGATGTTAACCCAGATTATAACTGTCTTCAGTTAATCGATTTATAACAGCGGAAATGTTGTAGACAGGTGTCAAAATTAGAAATCGATATTAATCAGAATACCTAAAAATGTTCCTCGAAAAATTTATGTTTGTCGTTTTAATCACAAGTAGGTCAAAACTGGTCTCGACAAAATTATAAAGACTGCTTCCTAATAGTATTTGCCTGAAAACTGTGCACACTTCTAGTGGAAATTAAACCACGTTTGCCAAGAAAATCTTGTGGATGACTAGGAGTAGTGATCTACCGTGAGCATACCAACCAACAACAGATGTCCGGGATATGGGTAAAGTACTGAGGGAAAGATCTAACACGCATGTTCCCGCTTCTCAGCGTGCCACAAGACCCTAACTTGACAACGTTGGAAAAAGAAAGCTATTGTATCCGTAAAGATGTGACAGAACCTAAAACAGTGTGTTACTACACTGATCAAGAAGTGCTGTGTAGCATTACGTAATGAATACCACACCAAATGAAAAGCTACCAAAAGAGGATGCTTAGGAAGTGCACCAGATAGGCATCTGCCCTACTAAGATAAGTGTCTACTCATATGATTCATGTTTAACAGGGCCTCAAAATCGGGGAACCAAAACTACGATCTGAAATAAAAATTCTAACAAGAAATTTACGATTGATATGAGTCAAGAAGGTGCATGGCGCAAGGGTTTTTCAGTTATTCAGAAAACCAATGCACCAGTTATGCGCTTCAACACGGCATTTGCATACAACACTGGTCCCAGAATGTCACGGTTGCAACGGTCGCCAATGTCCAGTTTCTGTACGTACCGAGAGCCATTTCATGCTAACCTGCAGTCAGCTGTTTCTTTTTGCATTTTTTCCGCAGTTTCTTTAATGTTGAAATTCATGCTCCCGCCTCACAAATGAATAGTATTAGTGTGAGTACTGTAGTGTGATTGTTCGTTCTCACTGCACAGTAGAATGAACAACAAAGTGTTGCTGACTCCGCAACTAATTCAGTGACACTTGGAGTGGATCGAACATCGTATCTAATGTACAAAAATGTCAACTTGGATGGACTGGGCTGTCTAAATCATTACTGGCTTGATCCCAAAACAGACGCCAGATAACAATACCCGATCAGTGCTGGGACGGGGTGCACTTTAATTAACCGATTCAAATGAACACGCTACCTTGGATGGGAATCAAAATGTGATATCATTTACCATACTGCTATTTAGAAAGAAACCCCCTAGATTACTTGCAGTCTAAGAATCAATTCTACCAAGTGAGTATATTTTGCAGTCGGTAATCTTATTGAAGAAACAGCCCTCAAGTGCCGTACAAGACACTTTTTCTGATCTTGAAATTGCCCCCCTTTCCCGGAACGGAACAGTACGGCAGTCACTGCGAAAGCGTTAACCTCGGACTGGAAAACCAAAGTTGACAAATCCGTTCGTGAGCGGTCTTCATACACTACTCTGGCCAGTTAAACCCTTATCTACACCTAATTAGGAAATCCTATGCAAAGCCTATTCAATAGCGGTTTTTTCTGGGAACCAAACTTACTAAATGGTCTCTGGGACGTGTGATCTATACTCTTTAGGCCAGACAATTCGCAAACCTAAATCTGTGATTTCGTTTTAGTGTCTGACAGCTTCGGGCAACACAATTTTAGTATGCAAATAGAAATAAACAAGCCATGCCTAAGCTACTTTTTTGGCCTTCCTAGACTAGCAGCTGACTAAATAACATTTTCTGAAATCAATCCGTTTCTTCCGCATTGGTCCTGAGAACACATAAAACGATAGTCATACTGTTGCTCTTTTAGTCCAAAGCTCACGGCAAGGACCACTCACTGAACGAATTTGGTCTAAATCTCGCAGTCTGACCCTATCCAGCCCATGTATAACTGTTTTATTACATGAAGGCAAATAATGCGTGATATAACGCTGCGCAGTTTGTCTTTCCTTTATATCTCAGTAGACATCAGTGTTTACCTCAACCTATGACCCTTCATTATTGTATGATAATCGCATATTCGTCATAGGCTTAGTGTCAAAATGAGTCTTGTTGCCAGTGAAACAACTGCCACAACGATGTCAAAATAATGTATTGAAATTTGAGTCAAAATGGTCGATCTATATCTTACCGATATGCTCCAAATGCACAACATTTGCAGACTATCAGTAAACGTTCATTCTTGATATGAAGGAATATTTTTAATTATTCCGATCAATAGCAATTCGAAGCGATAGATAATACAAAACGCAAACTCGTATGCTAGCCAACTTGACTGACAAGCTGACTACCCTGCAGTTTTGATTCGAGGTATATTTGGTGGCAACCGCAATGTCCAGAGACCGGTCATGCGTACATATTATTAAGGGTAAACCTAAATCTGTTAACGTGTGCCGTGCTATATAAATTGCCTAACTAAGTGAAGTAATAAACCTCAGGAACTCAATAATACTACTGTACAATTTGTGATGAATGGGTTACTTAGTCAACATGCCAGATGAACGCTTATCGTATCAGGCATAATTTACTGGTATCACCAACAGCTGAGTAAAACCGCTAGGTGGTCAGGCAACGATGAGATCACGAAATATCAGCACACTGGCCATTCAGTCCACCTAAATCTGTAGGCCTTGCTTGTTTGATTGGTGACCTCAAACTAGCTCAAATCGCCTGTTAAAAACGATATGCGAAATGGTTATATGCAGCTACCGATGGAGTGTCAGTATCCACTTCGGATTTTTCCTTTCTAGGATGTTTCACGTCACTGTTGAGATGAACAACAGTTTGAGCCATAATCCTGTATGGTCAGGCTCGCGGTCGTTATGAATGCGGTTAAAAGAAATGAACGACCTTAGGCAATGCTAAAACTCGTGGCTAATGACGTCGGGTTGTGACTCAGTGTTATCTCATAACTGGTTTTCTCCTACCACATTCGCAATTATTCTTCTCGTTTTCCCGGGCCGGATAACATTTGCATGTAAAAAAATATCCTTACGCCATATATAAATATATATATGGTGTAAGGATAATTTATGTATATATATATATATATATATATATATATATATATATATAAAGAGGGTCCTAATCGCGTGGTTATCGATTAGAGTTAACAGACAGTAACTGTGTCTTCTATCGAGACGATCAGACAACCTGATCATTACTCACAAACGAAAATGATTCACCGTTCACATATGATAATTCGGTCGTGCTTAACATGAGGTCAATGGCGCAGTGGTAAACACGGTTGCCTCATGAACAAAGTGGCCGTGGTTCTAATCCCGGCAGTGGCGACGATATGCACTACTGACGAGATCTAATGAGAGCGAAACTCAAGTCTAGTGTTTCTTTTCAAAAGGGGCCGACTGGAAAGTCTATGGGAATGTGTCAGCTGCGACAAAGGCAACGTTACAGCCTCAGTAATAGGCAGAATTACAAGAACAAAGTGTATGATCATCTAAGAGACATCGAAACATATGAACATGTCACGAAACGTTTGAGGACTCAAGCAACTAAACCCGTGACAGCTCTTAAGACAATAAAATCACTTGCAGAAGAACAAGCTAAATACTTCAAATCTGTCGAAGGACCAGTGCCACGATTATACGGACTACCAAAGGTCCACAAGGATCAGGTACCGTTGAGGTCAATCGTTGCATCCAGGACACCCGAAATACCAATTAAGGGGTTTCATCTTTTTTATCCTCTGACCATGTCCACCTAACGATAATCAGGACGCGAACGGTTCGGCTCAGTTCCTAGGACGGATTAAGGGTCTGGGGTTGCAAGACGAAGCACTGGTTTCCCTCAGTGTTATCTCGCTGTTCATTAACCTACCACGACTGCAACATTCAGACCTACAGGCTCAAATTTTCACTCACGGATGACATCGTCTAGTTTGCAAACTAAATGCCGAACTGGGTGAACGACTGAGCACTCTCATACCAAAGAACCTTACGACAAAATTTCGGGGCTCCTTGTAACGACCCAAATTTGATAGTTCAGCTACGGCCAGTCCGAAAACGGATCCCAAAATTGAAAACAAGATTGAAACCGAATATTTACACGGCACTATTAAAGGAATGTGTCAATAGTTACGATAAGCATACTTCAATCGTTCATTATTATAGTCTCGTTCAACAAAATCAATGGGTTCGGGAAGGAGGCGGCAAGGTCAGAGGTGAACCGTCATGCGCGTATGCCGGGACAACAACGGCTACCCGCACACCTCAGACGATTAATAGCAAATAATGCAAATAGAAGAGACGAATTTTCATATTTCAGGGACCAACAAATGTGTACTGCTGACAAGTGAGGACGACAGTCTACGCAGTAGGATGAATCTTTTCTTCAGAAGAATTGCTCAAGCTAGTGGAGCTCCGCATGGAAACGTACCTACAATTTGACGGTCGTGTCTACCAGTAGAAGAGAGCCACACTAATGAGCTCATCCATATCGGGATTGCTTACGGATGCTGTAAAAAAGCACTTTGAATATGAAGTGTTTAATATATTCGAACCTAAGGTGTAGCATCAGTACGTGGACTACACATTCGTTGTTTTACCTCGCACTTAGCCTGACCAGTTGCACAACTGCCTGAATACCACAATGAATGGAATAACCACTGCATGCAAAGAAGAGGAAAATTCACGCCTAGCGTTCCTCGATGTATCAGCGATAAGAAGACCTGGTGATGAATTTGAAACTGTTGTCTACCGTAAACCGATAACAACTGATGTCATTCTTAAGTTCAACAACCATCCAGCCTGCTACCTCGAAAACCGCAAGTGAATAGTACTTCGACGTGTAGACATGCACTGTAGTCCATCCGAACTTGGAAGACAAGAAGAACATTCGTTTAAACTGATCACTTCCAACGGGCACACCAGTAGTTTCATAAAGACACCTGTCAGATGGCTCAAAAGAACCGAACATGCGGAACAAAAAACGCGAGTAACTATGCTATATATTCAGGGCACATCTGAAGTAGCACAGAGGATACTCCAATTGCTGGGCATCCAAGTACTACTCAAGGCGAACACAACACTCCGTTCACCTTTAGGGAAGGTCAAGGACTGTGTAGAACCGTATGAACAATCTGGCTTGGTCTACGTGATTCTGTGTCTCAGATGTGATCAACAGTATGAGGGAGAGACAGGCAATCGTCTGTGCACAGGCGCGCACCAACACAAATTAGCAATAAGGAAGGCCGACCCTAGATCACTTTTGTGCAGGAACAGGTCACGAGGTCAACATGAATTATGCGAAAGTGGTCGGGCGGGCAAAAATGAGAGAGAAACGGCTTGTACAGGAAGCTCGCCATTCGTCGAATACATTCAATCGACACGTTGATATAGACAGTCACTATATTACCATCGTTTATGCCGAAACGAAAGACGAGTGAAGACAGGCCGACAAGCGATCACAGTGAGTGGCAGAACAACCTCATTCCGGTGGATTTCAAAAATCTCAGCAAATCTTTAAATTCTGTTCTTCTGCCTTGTATACTTGTGCGTTTTCCCCTGAGTGCTCCCACACCTAGTTATCGTTCATCACTGCCAGTTCTCCTGTGGCTTACTCACAGTCGATAGTCTAAATAGAACGCATTGATCACGAAGATAAAATCATCATGGTCTTGTTGGCCTGGTTGGAAGTGACCTGAGACAGACGCGAAATATGACATACCGTGGGTTGTGCACCGGTGCGACTTAGTTGAGTCATATGCATAAACTGATGATTGTATCACACAGATCACTTTATGTCTACACCTAAATCTTGCAGACGTGCAACCTCTTGAACAAAGTGTAGGTGCCAGTTGGCACTTGATTCTCAGGACCTAAAAACAAACGCTCGATACAGCCTAAGTTAGTTTATGATAGTCGTAAAAATTGTTGATAAAATATAGTCGAAATTTTGAGGCTGCACAACTAAAAGTATGTGGTCCATCATTCATGTTTAGTTTCTGATGCTAGTCCTCCACTTTCTAAATCACGGATCACACATAATAGCTTTGTGAAAGTTCCTTTCTGTTTTATGTTATAAAGCAAGTCACTTTGATTTCCGTCATGCGTTTACGATTATCTACATTTGTTACAGGAACGGAAAGAGAGTTGGACGGACGACTTTACCTTGATTAGCTTGCTCAACTGAGCATGCACGTTTCATACGTGTGGCATGCACAAACGCTCAGGAAACTTGCGAGGGTCGTTAACAATGATGGACTTCAAACGCTCGTTCGTGAATTCGGTCATTTGGTTTTTCGGTGGCTGAGACAGAACCATTCGCATTGCGTGTGTGTATGCGCGCGCTAGTGTTCCTATTCATAAGAAGCGAGACAGGAGGTTGTTTTGGTGTCCGCCTACGTGCTTCTTGTTCGCAGGAAACTGTGTGATTAGGCAAAACAATTTGACTAATACGGAAAGCGGATTAAACATTTTCCGCATACAGTCCTGCTTGAACCACATCATCCAGCCGCAGCATAGACAGCGTCGTCTGCGGCGATACTAACAGTAGGATGTAAACCTACCTGCAAGCCCACGTGAATAATGTTGTCTGCTTCCGACTGTACATATAACACACGCACAAGTGCGCATCCGCGCTCCTGCACGGCCGCACTTCTCGATCGATTAACGGAAAGTGGGAGTAGTTAAAAAACGGAAACAGTCGTGGGTGAGTGTCTGGCTGCATACATCCGTAGGTGCGTTTCAGTGAAGATAATACTGAGGAATAGGAGGCTGACAGAAATGCAAGCGTGTGTGGTTGGTCAGAGAACTCCAGTGCTCGAATCACGAAATCGGTTAACGCCTAACACAAACGCAAGAAACATCCGTATTAGAATATGGTGCCTGTTGCCAGCAATGAAGAGTCAAGATACTTATGAGACTAAAATAGTCAAAAATTTTATTTAGTAAGTGCAGCAAATCACAAACATGAGTATCTTATATCATACTTAAAAGGATGCGAGAATGATCATGTAAGACTTTCCACAGATATTTCAGTCTGTGAACGACTTAGATACTGATGAATGCAACACAGAAAACAAAAAAACATCGTTAAAAACAAAGTGTCTAGCGACGAGACAGCTGGAAGCTACGATTCCACATGATTTATGACACCTCGCCTAGCCACAGATCAACCACGTTCTTTAGATCCCTTACTGGAAAATAACGCCATCAATGAAGGTAAATTTTGATGTCACTGACCTCGTCTCTTGAACACGTGCCATGCACCCATCTCCCAACTTTCACTTTAACGTTAACTCAGCTAGCATGAAAGTCTACACGGTGAGATTAACACGATTATCGGTAAGTTAAACGTTCCTTTTTCAGAAAACAATATCGTTGTTTGGTCTGTACACAAAATAAATCAAAGGAAAGCTCGACCATCAACAGGATTATGCAACCTGTATTATCCTAGCTAAAACCAAGAGGATCAATGCACTAGTATACTAATGGACAGTAAAAACATGAAGAAAAATAGCTTCATAACGCTAGACAGTTCCCCGTTTGAACTGCGAACTATAGTCTACTCAAAGGTCTATGTAGCGCTTCTGGTCTAGCATGGATCAAACGGTTGCTAAACTTGAATCTGAGGTTTTCGACGGTCTACGGCGTAGTCCACGACAGTGCTGGATCAATTGGTCCAGAACCGACAGCGTGGACATGGCAGGAAACTAACCTTTTCGGTCTGACACTGTCAAATTGCGTAACTGAGGCACGTCAGCAAACAGTGGCAAACGAGCTGCAAAGTATATGTATGACGTACATCACAGAGTACAACCACAAGTCTTTGTAATGTCAGCTGGCAGATACCAATTGGAACGACAGCGCGGTCCAAAAGTTGTGCGTCAGCGGTGAGAGGCAGGCGAACGAGTGTCATTATCTATCCTAATCGCCCTGTCACAAACAAGGCAATAGAATTGTTAGTGAACTGAATAAGAGCTTAGTTCATAATACCAATCTAATGCTAATAACCTCTATTTGAAGCACACAAACAAATATGAACCTGATTGAGGGAGTTTGTCGCAGGTACTTATGGTGGAATGCAGCCAATCGTGTACACCACATCTGCATTGGTCAATCAGGTTGTTAGACATTGACCTATATACATATACAGTGTCCATAACAGACTAGATGAGACTTTGTGTGTGGCGTAGTGAATATACATCTTGCTCTGAACCTGACTTGTTCTACATGGTGACAGAGATGAAGAACCCAGATTGGATGGGTGTGAGCCCAATGGCGTGACTGAATCTCCGACCACCGGCCCAGCTGAACGTGAATGAGGATGAAAGACTTCCAGAAAGATGGAAAATGTGGAAGTTACAGTCTCAAGATTTCCGGACGCTAGTTCGACTATCGTCAGCCGAGAAGGAGTTTCAAATGATGGTGTTTCGACATGCTATCAGAGAGCAGAAGTAGACGAAGACCCAGAAGATTTGGAAAACGTGATAAACAAAGTGGAATGTTATTGTCTGAGATTTACGGACGACACTTTAGGGAGATATAAGTTTAATTGCCGCGTCCAATAACCAGGAGAATCCACAGATCAATCTGTTCAAGCTCTGAAGTCCATGGCCACAACCTGTGGTTTCTGTAACTGCATGCATGACGAAATGATCAAAGACAGGTTACTTATTGGGTTGAGAAGCGGCAATTTGACAAAGAGAATGCTGAGGGATCCTCAGTTGACGCTCAAACATTGCATCGATATGTGTCGAAGTGAAGAGCCAGTCGACAGGAAGACAAGCCCTCAAAATTCACTCGACAGAAGATATTAATCGCGTGATGGCCACAAAAACAAGAAACCCTATAGTGTAACGTGCGGTCGAAACTAACGAGCGCGCACAGGTTGAATTTAAATCGTGTAACAGGGCGTGCTGCTGTGTTGTCGGCGCCGTTTTAGTTTTCGTTTGTGTAAGTCGTGTGCATGGAATACTGGGCCTTTGGCTCATGCTTGTTTCTTGTTGTTTCCTTTTACAGGACTGTTGTTAGAACCCCTATTCCGGAAGAACGCTGTACCCTGGTGCCTCCACATTACCGCAGGCGTAATGGACAATCAAAGTAAAGACGGCCGGCTAGCATTTTACACTAGCAGGCTGCACTTTCTGCGGAAGAACCCATGATTTTGAGAAAGAACAGTGCCCAGCATGGCGAAAAATCTGCACAACGTGCGGCAAAGCGAATCATTTCTCTGTTTGCTGCAAGTGTGGTCCAAGTTTGGCAAAAACAACCCAACCTAGAAGGTATTCAGTGTGTGCGACTGGAGTGAACGAACCCCACCAGGGTATACGACCTGCCAAAAAATGGCAGTTTAAACACGGAGTCTCCAGTCCACACCACAGCCAGTCTAATGGTAAAACGGAATCTGCTCTGAAGAAGGCAAAGAAAATAATGAAGAAATGCTTAACAGCCAAAGAGGACGCCCATCTGGCACTGCTAGAACACAGAAGCACCCCGTCAGCAGATATAGATTTGAGTCCGGGTCAACGGCTCATGGGAAGAAGAACGAAAACTCGAATACCACTTGTTAAAGATCATCAAGCCCTATAAAATACCACGTGGGACACCGTTATAAAACGTTTGAAACAACGAATGGAACAAGAAAAATAAGTGTATAACAAAGGATCTCATGAGCTGCCAAGACTGGATGAAGGGGATACCGTTTGGATTCAGCCATTCGGTATGGGCTCTGACAGATGGGCCCCAGGGATCGTGAAAAGACGAGACGGTGAGCGTTCTTATGTGATACGCACAAATCGAGGAACACTAAGGAGAAACAGGGTGCATCAACGACGACCACAAGTTCCGGAGCAGCTGAATCCAGTCCTACTGAAGACAACGTGTTCGTTCTCCGAAACCGAAGAATACCGAAGATTCTTTAAAAAGGGAAGGATGTGATGGAATGCAGCCAATGGTTTACGCCACATCTGCAATGGTCAATCAGGTTGTTTGACATTGACCTATATACATATACAGTATCCATAACAGACTAGATGAGACTTTGTGTGTGGCGAAGTGACTATACATCTTGCTCTGAACCTGACTTGTTCTATAGTACCGTGCCTATTCGACCGAGATGAGACCTACAAGTGCTACTGAGCAATAATTACTTTCAGGCGGAGACGTGTGTGGACACACTGATAACGTTTCCTGACTGTCCTACAGATTTTCGATAGTGAATCTAGGGCCCACACAAGTGGTTGTTCACAATGTTAAATCTGAGTAACGTGGTCCGAGCTCGTGACCGCATTTAGTCGCCTACTATTCGAATGACGTTCAAGAGAATAGCGAACAAGAAGAAGCCTAGTTGAGGCTCTTGTTACAATCGTTACCGCCCAATGTAATCAAATGTAAGCTTGTCACCGTCAAAATCAGGCACTAAAACTTATGGTCGTTCTTTAGCATTGCATGCAAAATGACGTTACTTTTTATTCCTCATTTCGTTTACTGGCATTTACGACGTTCAAACTGTTGCCCCCAGTCTTTGCATCGCAAACTTTTCGACGTCATGTGACACACAATGCCACACAAGCTGAATACTGTCGGACTGTCCAAACCTGGCTCGAACCTGATACCATGGTAGTGAGGGTTCTGACGTTGTTTCTTTCTGTTACCTAGTCCGAGAGCTATGTATTTTTAGGATTTATCGCTCAATGTTGGACAGCGGTGTTTTTGTTTCTACACTGCAGTCAGACGTAGAATTGTACAATAATCCTTCCTGCGACACACCCCGTGAGTCAAGGTCGTTCATATTGATCTATGCTTAAAATTACTTGACTATCTTTCAGTGGTCAGTAACGGCAGGTAGACTTCCTGTCAAATTAAAAATTGGACTAGCAGACTATCGAACTCTCTGGTAGTGTAACTATCAATGTAAGCTTCCGTAAAACACACATACAGTAGACCCACGGATATTATACGACCTCCGCACTAAAGATGAGGTGCACAAAAAGAAACTGAAAAAGCACGATTGGCATTAATGGTTATTAGGTAAGACAAACTGCCTTGTGTATAGTTTGTGCGCTGGGTATACATGGCACAATTCAAGCAGTACCGAGATTAATTTATAACATCGAAACGTGTATAGGGCTCCCACGCTGGATGCATTGGTGATAAGTGAGTAAGTCAAGTTATTTCGGTCATCTGATTGATTGAACATGTCTGAAGTTAGCTAAGTCACACAGGCAACAAACACCGGGACGCTGTAAGTCTGTCCCAGATAGTGTTCAGTCAAGTAAATGGTATGCCTTTTAAATATCGAAAGTTGGTTCTACAGCTCTTATATACCCATGGCTTCAATAAACATAGGGTAGTCGATACCATAAGCTTCACTGGGGATAATTAGTAGTTTAACAGTATGCATATTTATGAGCCACATAATCAGCAACTACAAAGCATACTAATTGTAAAATAACTCACTCAAGATAAAAAAAATGGTGGGTTTGTCCAGAAATCGTAGTTTGTAAGAGGTAACCGATGTTGAGTAAGACGACTTGCGTGCACATAAATGTTTGTAGGATAAAAATCTCCCACAACAACCTTTCCAGACCATAAAAACCGGTCGTTCCAGGGAAGTGGTCGTTGTGGGTAATGTTAATTCTTAAACTGAGAAACGAATGTCTGTCATGGTGGTAAATTCACATAAACTGTTTACCAATACTAATTAGGCACTTTGGAATACCACGCCACAAGTTTAATTATGTCCATAATTTTAACCTGAAGAGAAATCCTATTTGTGGAGTCCTCGATTGGAGTTAACAGGGCGATAACTGTTGTCTCCTCTCGAGGAGATCGGGCAATTTGGACGTAACTAACAACGGATTGTGGCTGAGCGTTTACATATGACAATTTATTCATGTCTGCTGTGAGGTCATTGGTTCAGAGGTCAACAGGGTTACTTCACGAATGCTTGTCCGAAGTTCTAACCCGGGCCGTGATAAGGATACATACTACTGACAAAGCCTAACAAGGGCCAAACTCGGTGCTTCGTTTTGAAAGGGACTAGTGAAAAGTCCACGGAAGATGTGATCAATTTTAAGTGATGCTCAAGCTATACATTTGTAAAGAGTTTACTGTTTTCCTGATGACATACCCAAATTTGTCTGCAGATCATATTACGAATTGACCAATTTGAAGAGTGACGTCGAATTATTCCTCAAAACCTATAGTAAAAGCTGAGCGATGGCTATCAAATTATTTCTGACCGATAAGTCTTCTTCATCCGTTTTCTCCTGGGAGACTACCCTTCTTTCTCCTGCATCTTCCTGAGTGTTAGCGGTATATTCTAATGATGTGAGTAAAATGCACTAATTATAAAATGAAGACTGAAAGCCTACCAAAGTTTGCATACTCCACTAGCTCTAAACCCGGAATCTCAAGCAACATAAAGAAGTGTTCGTCCGAGATTTATCCGCTACAGTTGAAACAGCAGTGTTTGAAACATAACGAAAACAGAGACTGAGCCTCTGTTCTGCGACAACGCCAGGTAACAAACTGTTTTACGTAAGCCAACCTTCGGTCACTATGTAGAAGAGGTGGTTTGGTGTGTACACTCACTGAGCTGTCGCTTTGGCTATTGCCACTGAGTTTACAACGCGTCCTGGCGGACGTCTTCTTTATAACAAATGAATTCGTATGGCTTCTGAATCCAAAGACTAAGCCACTGAAGTCATGTACGATTACAAAGGCCTATACGGCTTTCTATGCGAGCAGAACGGTAAAATCAAGCAAACCTGAAGTACCCGCCTGTTTTCCATTATTCCCAACAAAGAGGAGAACAGTGCTGTTGGCAAACATGTCTTTGGACTTGACTCATAAGTTACGCACAAAGTCGATAGGCATCTACTTTTAAAAACTCAGATTATTGTTTCATTTTACTGCCATCAACTTTATAGTATTTGCACTGCAAGTTGACGGAATTGCGGGTCATTCCTTGCCAGACTTTAATCCTTCATGAGTGTTTCTCTTCATTAAGAGATATTTTTGCGGAACCTTTCCTGATATTAATTTACACTGGCCTGTAGACTAAGTAGTCACTCCTTCGCAGAGCTAATGCGCCTTGTCCAGAAGTCGTACATCGGTTGGTGTTGACTCTTCGGGCAGTCGTTGCTAATCAAAACTTAGCAAATCTAAACTCAGAGTCTATCTGTTAAAACGACAGACAAAAAATCGGGCCGTTTTTGCGCTCGGCTTTTACAAACCAATCGAATCCTCAAAAATGCACCTTCTTCGATTGAAAACCTTCAATGTCCTTTACACACTTCGACTCTATTGATCATCACCTAATTGTGTGCAAGCAATTGAGCGCGAAATTCGAGACTAACCTGTTGCCATACGCTTGAATACTGACTTTGATCACTTTCCCCGCATACTAGAATGCATCGTGTCCATTTTTTTTAAGATTAGCATATCGTGTCTGACACTCAGCCATTAAGCTAACTGCGCAGTGGTTTCACAACGCACTCAGCCTATGGTATAGTCAATACTTGCCGCTCCAGAATGGCTCACTGACGTATAATCATACTTCCCTATTTGGGCCACAAAAGTTCATTTATCGATTTGGCGAGGATCCTTTGTTCAGAATCATACTGAGGTCTCATGTGTACCTTTCATATCAGTAAGCTCAATTGTGATGTGGATCGAGTGGCAGAACAACGGTTAGTTTGGCTCGGTAATCGAAAATGTGGTCGTGTGTGACACAGACTGGTGCTCGCCGTGAGGGGTTTCAGATGCTAAACAGACAGTAGAGCAAGGCAACCTAACAGACGCATCACGGGACCGAATTAATGCAGTTGTCGCCAGGATGTGGTCACCTATAGCAGGGAGTATTTTGAAGGGGGTATAATAAACGTAAGTTTTGGAAATACGCTTAGACAAATATAAGTGAATTGGATAAGCCACATCAGACATAAATTTGGATGCAGCCAACTGACACCTCATAGAATAATGATAAACGATAAATTCGAAAGACTGGTTAGTAGATGTCCCGCTGTAGCTTGAGGAATGTTTCCACGATCTAATAAGACATGAAGTCCTAAGAAAATGAACACGAAAAACAATGGCTGAGGAGCATATTCAGTGAGAAAAACTCTTGAAAAAATCGACTCTTTAGGTAGGGTACAAGAAAGCTTGACTTCAGATGACAGGTATGGAACAAAGCTCCTGGTGAAAATTGGATTGACATAACTGTAGTATTGTTAGTACTTCCGAACCATAAACGGAACGGATATGGGAAAACAAATTGTGCGCAGGTGAAACACACAAACATGTGCCAGTTGTTGACTGCCTAATCTGAAGCTTGTACATTGTAAATTTTCTGATTTAAATCGCTTGATAAAGGCTCTCCGAGAGGGTCGAAACGTTGCGAAACCGATAACTCTTTTGGTTTTTAACTCGTTGTGGCTTAACCAAGGAATTACTTAATAATGTAGTATTGTTACCCTGGGTAACTTGCAGATAAATAGAGGGAGACAGTCGAGGTAAGAGTCTATACTCTAGATAAGGATATCAGCAGTCGGAAAAGCTTCAATTACAGTGTGTAACATTGTTGAGTGAAAACAACAGGCACATGACTTCAGATAATTATGAAACAGAAACTTAATCTGTTATCAATGCTCACGTGAACAGCTAGGCTGGTGGCGTTAACACAACTAAGGAGGAAGAGTTCCGTAATGAAACAGAGATGGCGTGCGATAAACTGTCGATCTAAGGGCCACATGTATCTTTGAAAATCACTCGAGTGGGTCTAACCCAAGCCCACACACGCTTACGCGTTTGTGCGCATTCAATTAAAGATACGGATCGCGTGGGTCTATTGTGGGGGATTGCCAGGCAGGAAGTGCGAGCATTCCAGCTCTCGGTGGAATACCCCAACACAGGGGGGAGGTGTGTTCAAAAACCCACGGTGAGCGGATGGAGAACGGCGTGGGCGACCGGATGAGTCATCGCTCGACCGGATCGGATCAACGGGCGAGACGTGGCAGCCGAAATAGAATGAATGACCAAATTGAAGGCGTGATTATTCCAACACTCAGGAATATCTCGACCCAGCTGCGGATTACGGTCAAAGCCCACGGTTAATAGACGGACGACAGCACGAGCGATCGGACAAGCTATCGCTCAACGAAATCGGATCAACGGCCGAGGAATAGCAGGCAGAAAACCCCCGGGTAGAAGGCGCCAATCACATACCTAAACCGGGTAGAAGTGCACACGACGTGCGAGCGGTGTTGTGGACTGGAATTGTTATTCAAAATCGCGAGCGCTCGTGTGGCATGGTAACTAGCGAATTGGACAATAAAGATTGTGCTTTACTGGACGCCTTTTCGCTACACTATTACAAACGAGTCGGTGGAATAAATCTTGTGAGCAAGTCGCACCCAAGCTACTTGTTCAACCCAGTCAGTAGGACGGAACGACGCTTTGTGCATCGAATGTTGACGCAGGCACGTCCATGAGACAGAACCTCTGGGCGCGTAGCGTGATCACGAAACAGATTATCGATAACAGCATTGCCGTTTGGGTCATGGTTGCACGTTTCAGCAACCAACTATCCGTTCAAGCCAGTTAGAACATATCGATCATGCAAGCCAAACATAAAGTGACAAAATTGTCTAAAAATATGAGTGGTCTCAGCGTTTACACCGCGTGTGTTAGTTCCGGTAAATTCGTTTAACGAAAACAACGTGTTGGAGGGGGCGAAGTGAACTTTGCTTCCACAGATGTTTAAAGCGTCCACCTTCACTTTGATGACAACACTTTTGATAGGATTTTACAACTTTCAACAGTATCTGCATTTATTAGACCACAATCCAATTTATTGAGAAACACCAATCCAACGGCAGCCCCATCATCAAAATGCCTCTTCGTTTTCGTTTGACTGGTTCTAATGTGATGATCTATCTCCATCGCGCTCACATGGGAAAATAGTGGGGAGGACAGTTGCGTGAATACTTACGGGATTGGTAGCCCCGTAGATTAGAATGCCCGTCCTACTATTTAATGCTTTTTAACCGGAAATGATACGCTTCAATAATGGCACCGTATCCCGCCCGTTTAATTGTCTATTCCCTTAAGACATGACCTGTATTCTGTGGACTTTAGCTGAGAATGGTGTATAATTTTGTGAGCCGAATAAGGGAACACAGCTTGAACATCTGTCCCATTAAACTGTAACTCATCCTTTCATATGCGTCGTCCCCACTCGGCAAAACTAGCATGAAAAAAATACGCTGAGAATAAACAGTGAGACCACTCAATAATTGTCAGACATTTTTGTCATCCGTTGTCCAGTTTGCATGACTGATATTTTATAAAAGGCCTGATCAAACAGTGCTTGAAGACAACAACAACAAGAAGAAGAAGGAGAACAACAACAACAACAACAACAACAGGCAATTAAATGTTGTCTGTTTAGTGCTGCCAATTCTTTCAAACTTTTGAGGTTGATCGCCATTTGCTGGTCAACAGATGTATCCTATTCTTTCCATCCCCAATTCTACTTTGCTTGCATTTATGAATTGTAAGACAACTTTTATTCGGTTAACTTGTTCTGTTTGTCAATCCGCTCCACTTAATATAATTACATTTTGTTAAATTCTTGATAGGGATATTCTACGGTGTTTGACTGAACTGCGGTTACTTACACAATCAACTTTGATGCAAATTATGAAGTTGTTATTTATCCTTAATTTTGATC